>JAJPUD010001653.1:393046-405813 GCA_023553655.1 Myrmecobius fasciatus | reverse complement strand
GGAGAGTGGATTCATATATCAATGGTATCTATCAACATACTCTTATTATCCAAGTTCTCTTTAAGTAGTTGAAACAGCTGATAGACAAGATGCTCTGGGCCAGTCACTTAACCTCTTTCTCCCTGAGTTTCCTCGTCTGCAAAAATAAGGATAATATTAGTACCTAACTCCTAGGATTCTTGTGAGGATTAAATGGCACTTAGCACAGTGTCTGGCACATAGTAATAACTATATAAATATTACCTATTAGTATTATTCTGTCTGATACACATTAATGTAAGATCAGAAAAGAAAAAAAAACACTGGAAAGAAAAACAATATTTGCATGATATCCAGGACAAAAAGAGGACCAGAATTGGCTTTTTTCTTCTAGAAGCCATATCAATTTGTCTCCTTTCTCTCTTATAAGCCATTAGGAAAGAGGGTTTTCCTCTGTTCAAAGTCTCCCGCATATACACTCAGTTACTGCTAAAGAGCTAATTAAAATGTTTTTATCACTTCAAAGCTAGTTGCCTAGAAACAGTCCATAATTTTGAACATGCTCTGGATTGGGGAGAGGACGTACCCCTCTGTCACATCACACATTTCCAGAAACAGGCATACAAAGTCTCTGGGAAGCTATAGCTCAAGTAGAGCATATTGTATATTCATTAAGGACAGGACCCTCATTGAACAATTCCCCCCACTATTTACATTAAAACATCTCTGAAATCCTTCCTGGAATGAAAGCTTTGAGAAAAAAAAAATGGTGTCATATCTTTCCAAGCACTGAGTTTATACATGGCTCTGAGCCATGAGTAAGTAGTCATTAAACTCAGTTCCATATGCCCCACTAAAAACTGTGATCTTCAGCCAATGACCATTGGTGAACTGAGAATCTTTAGCTGCAATTAACAACAGAAATAGCAAAGCCACAAAAAGTAAACTCCACGTGCCACATTTTATGAAAGTGGGAACAGATTTGCTATGAAAAATAGAGCTCATTCCCATCAGAGAAGAAGATCAAAAAACTAGCAATTTCACAACCAGAAGTACAGGAAAACAATATTCTATCATATGGTTCAGCTAAGAATTATAAGAAAAGATTTTAATTTAGTTCTCTGATATTAATTTAAGTCAAGACTTATATTAGTTTACATGATTTTATTTCTAACTCTTAAGTTCATGATCTTTTAAAAATGGAACCTACAATAAAAAGATTTGTATACAAACCCTCACTGAGACTTTTGTTCTTAAAATTAACAATATATAAAAATAACAACAATAACAATAATAATTAATAATATAACAATATAAAAAATGCCAAAAGTTCTAAATATATCAGGTCGATAAGAGAATATTACATTTCTGCTCAAAGACTTGGTAGGTATGTTTTCAATAAATGATTAATTGACTTCATTACTACAGCACTATTTAGTTTTTTTAACCTTTAAATATGCATATGTGTATATGCATATACACAAATACATGCATATGTAGATACATATATACATACATATATAATATTAAATATTTAAGTTTTTCATATAAATATGTTTGCTTATTAAATTATAAATTAAGAAATACATTTATATTCAAATTTAATTTCATGTGTTGCACATGTGCATATATACACATGCATATAAGTATATTTGTAGTATATCCACATATGTGCATATATGTTATATATATACAATATGTATGCATGTGTATGTATACATATATAAAAATATATACAAAAACAGATCTGTGATAGAAGATATAAATATAGACCATTATTAAAATGAAAATAAATTTCTCATTTAAGAAATTAAAAGCACTTTTTTTTTCTCACCAAGTGTTATTTAACAAGTATGCAAAAACTAAATTGAATTCACTTGAAGATTAGAAATTTCAGAAATTCAAGAAATGACACATGATTAATTTGATAAAATTCACCAGTTAGGCTATTCGGAACAGTTAATTCTGACTAGAGAAAACATTTTTCCTTTGTAGCTGTGACCTGCAAGAAAATTATTTCTAACTCCATCACTTTCACCTCTGAGATTTATTTTGTTGTTGTTGTAGAAGAAAATATATCTGTACTTCACACTTGTGTGAATATATAATTGCTGTAATAAATATGAAGAAAAAGCTAGAACTAGAAAGCAATGTAAGATCCTAAATATAATTTTAGATAACCAGGGAAAATCACAAAAACTTTTTTTTAATTTATCTATTTGAGATTTGTATATTGACCACTTCCAAAAGAAACTGGGAAAATTTGCAAATTAAACAAAATTCAAAATGAGGTAAATGGTGACAAAAATGTAACAACTTATTTAAAGGAAGCAGAGAGTAGATGTTATAAGATATCTGATATGAAACATGGTGTGATGCTACTGAAATGACATTGGATTAAATCTGAAAAGCTGAGTTCCTGTCATGCTTTGGCCACTAACTAGCTGTGTGACTCCAAGTTGGTCACTTTACCAAGAACGTTTCACGGTGCAAGTTCATGTCCACGTCCAAAATGTGTTGACTAGATGAGACGATTCCTTTTAGCTCTAATGATAATAGAAACAGCTCACATTTATCTAGTGCACTATGATTCTTCAAACCATTCTCTTTACAACTCAGAGAGCTAAAATATATTATTCTGGATACCTGGCTGACATTTCTGGCACTTTGTAACTTATGAAGCACAGTAAATATATTATTCCATTTGGTTATCAAAACAATTTAGTGAAATAGATAATACTGGAATTATTCCTCCAATTTTACTTATAAAAAATCTGTGATTAAGATTAGGGAAGTAACTTGGCTATGATCATGCAGCTATTAAATTTAAAAGTTGAAATTATAATCCAGATCTTCTGACCTCAAATCTAATGATTTTTCTTCAGTGTTTCTCAATTCAATTAAGTCCTGTATTGGGTGCTAAATGCTTATTGAGTTATATTACTCTTTCTATTTGATAAAAGATACCAGACATATTTTTAAAGGATTGGATTTATATTATGGCCTCAGATTATGAATTTGGCTAGGATGGACACTGAGACTTAGCTTTACCAAGAAAATAATAGAATATAACAACATTAGAGACTAATGATACATAAAGAAAAATAAGACAGGATGATAGTTGGACAGGACCTTAGTCTTCTTAGGTACTTGTAGTAGCAAATTTTCAAACATGATGAAAGTAACAAGCCTGCTCAAATATGAAGTTTTGTCAGGTCAAAGAAACAATTTCAGCTCCCTGGATTGTTTTTTTTCCCCTCAGACGCTGGATGCCCTATAGCCTAGGTGAGGGTAAGTGGATTTTAATGAGATAATTAAAAAAAAGATTTTGTATGTCTTAATAGATCAAGTTAGGCTGGTACCTCAAGTTTAAGAGGTGAATTAAATGATACATTTGTAGTATATCTAACAGTTTAAGAAAAGGAAATTTATGTGCATACCCTTTGATTCATCATTGTTTCTGGATCAAACTTGGCTTATATACTAAAGAAATCATAAAGGAAGGAAAGGGCCCCACATGTGCAAGAATGTTTGTGGCAGCCCTTTTTGTAGTGGCTAGAAACTGGAAACTGAATGGATGCCCTTCAATTGGAGAATGGCTGAATAAATTATGGTATATGAATGTTATGGAATATTAGTGCTCTGTAAGAAACGACCAGCAGGACAATTTCAGAGAGGCCTGGAGAGACTTGCATGAACTGATGCTGAGTGAAATGAGCAGAACCAGGAGATCATTATGCACAGCAACAAGACTATATGATGATCAATTCTGATGGACATGGCTCTCTTCAACAATGATGTGATTCAAACCAGTTCCAATAATCTTGTGATGAAGAGAGCCACCTACACCCATAGAGAGGACTATGGAAACTGAGTGTGGATCACAACATAGTATTTTCACTCTTTTTGTTGTTTTTTGCTTGCGTTTTGTTTTCTTTCCCATTCTTTTTCCTTTTGGATCTGATTTTTCTTGTGCAGCATGATAATTGTAGAAATGAGTATAAAGGAATTGCACATGTTTAACATATATAGGATCACTTGCCAACTGTGGGGGCGAGAGAGGGAAGGGTAGGGAAAAATTAGAATACACGGTTTTGTGGGGATGAATGTCAAAAATTATCCATTTATATATTTTGAAAATAAAAGCTATAATTTTAAAAAAGAAAAGAAAGTTGAATTAGCCATTGCAAAGGAAGGCCATTCAGAGCAAGAAGATCAGTCAAAAAAATCCCAATAAAACAAAAACACATTGATTCTTTGTTGCTAATGGTGGTCCACTAATCAAGCATCAGGGAGATACTGGAGTTCCTTTCCATCTTTTTGTACTCAGATCCCTGGGAATCTATGTCAACTGCACAAGTCTTTTTTTTTTTACTTTGGAAAAGTTATTTCCCTTTTGGGTTCACAAAGTCAATTTCACAAATACAGAATAGAGGAAGTGTGGCTATACAGGAATTCATTTGGAAATGATCCTGGGGTGTAAGTGGACAGCAAGCATAATGAGTTCATAGTATGATGTGAGCTATTGCTATGGCAAGAAGAGCCTAGGGGGTGGTGCAAAAGCACTAACCTGCTGTGTGAACTTGAACAAGTCACTTTTTCCTCAGTCACAGTTTCCTTATCTTAGATAGACAGTGGGATATAGTGGATCGAGGGATGTACAGATAAGTGGTTTTTCAGTTGTGTTTAGCCCTTTGTGACCTCATTTGGGATTTTCTCGGTGAAGACACTGGAGAGATTTGCTATTTCCTTCTCCACCAAATTTTTACAGATGAGGAAACTGAGGCAAACAGGTGAAGTAAGTTGCCCAGGGTCACACTGCTAGTTAGTGTGTGAGACCAGATTTGAACTCAGGAAGATGAGTCTTTCTGACTTTAGGTCAAGCCTTGTATTCACTGCACTACCCTAGCTGGACTCAGAAAGACCTGGGTTTGAATCCCATTTAAGAGCCGTATTACCTTTTTGTTCATGAGCAAGTTATTTAAGCTTTCCATGCCTCAGCTTCCTTATCTATAAAATGGGCATAATATTATTTTCTTTTTTTTAATAAAGCTTTTTATTTGCAAAACATATGAGTGACCTTTCAACACTGACCTTTGCAAAAAAACTTTTTTCCCAAGCTTTTCCTTTCCCTCCCCTCGCCCCCCACTCCTAGATGACAGGTAATCTAATACATGCTAGATAGGATAAATTATATGACAAATACAATACATGTATACATATCTATACAGTTATCTTACAACTGCACAAGTCTTAATCCTCTGCTCTGAGCACTCTCAAAAACAGGTTCAATTATTTTTATGGGAAAGAAATAGGTCAGTGGTAATGGTAGAGGAGGCTGGAAGATACTTTTCTTATTTCAAGAAGTTGATGTTTTTTGTTCTTGCCTCCTTTCAATTACATTTTTTAATTTAATTTTCCACTATGCAACCACTGTGTGTGTGTGTGTGTGTGTGTGTGTGTGTGTGTGTGTGTGTGAAACCTGATTCTTTGTAAACACCTGAGATTTAGTAAGAATAGAACAGGGTGCTGTCATATCCTATTGCTTACCATTAGGTGTGAATGGTCTTCTCAATCTGGTCCTAGTTAGGTCAATTGCTCTGAAGGCACAGAAAATATATCTATAGGTTATTGTCAGTTACTCATGCTATCTTTATGCATTATGTTATAGATCCATTTGGCAAGAACAAAGGAGGCAGATGGAGAGAAAAAAATTTAGTGTCCAGTGCTGATAGAAAAAAAAGAGTGTGAGATAATCAGAAAGTTTATGACAATGTAACATTGAATTGATTATTTTTTTGAGTTGAGACTAAGAAGGACAAAAATAAAGTCACAGTAGGGGTAATGGAAAAAGAAAATTTCGAAAGATATATAGACTAGAACTCAGGATTGAGGTGAAAAATTTAAAAAAAGGTGAGGCATAAGGAGAGATGGAATGATAAAAGATTATGATCAGATGGAGGAATATCAGAGTTTTTGATTAAGGAAGCAGACAATTTATGGGTAACAACATGATAAAAGGTTTGTCCATCCATGTGTGGAGGGGTCATCATCCTTTGTCAAGATTCTCATGGGTACTCCTCCCAAAATACTCTCTGCTGAGAAATTTGCATCATTTTTTACTAAAAAAAAAATTAAGTCATTCACCCAGACATCCCTTTTCTTGACTTCTTTCTCTTCTCACATCACTCAGATTCCAATATCTCTTCCTTCCTTCATCCTTATCACATATAACTATATGGCTTTTTTTTCTCATGGCAATTCCCTCTGATCATGATCTCAGACCACCTCATTGCTCCTCAGTCTCTTATTTCTACTGGATGGTCCCTTACTGACTACAAGCATGTGCTTCCTGTCTCCCCCATGCTCAAAAAAAACACCACCAAAATCATCAATCTCTACTAGTTTTTGTCAATATCTCTCCTCTGTTTTATAGCTAAATTCCTTTGTATCTCACTAGTCACCTCCACTTCCTTTACTACTACTCTCTTTTTAATTCTCTACAATCTGGTTTCTGATCTCATTGTTTGATTGGAATTTCTCTTTCCAAAGTTACTAATGATCTGTTAGTCTTTTCTCAATCCTCATCCTTAACTTCTCTGCAGCTTTTGTAACACTCTTTTTGATAAACTCTTCTCTCTTGATTTTTCAGGATACAATTATGTTGGGATTCTCCTCTTACCTGCTCCATCATTTCTGTTCAGTTTCCTTTGTTGGAGTTCCTTTCAGATAAACTTCCTTTTCCCTTAGAACTCTGTTCTAAACCCTCTTCTCTTTCTCTTTCTCTTTCTCTTCTTTCTTTGTACTTTTTTGTTTGGTGTTCTCACCATCAACTATGGTTTCAATTATTATTTCTATACTGATAAGAATGAAATCTACTAAGAACTTCCAAAAATCAGGATGTCAGAAGAAGCAGGAAATTTCCTAAACTCTCCCATGTTCACCTTCAAACTATAAAATAGTACCCAAAACAAATTCTGGAATAATATAACTAACAAAAAGACAAGGTGAAATGATTTTCTTGCTCAAGACACCTTGGAAGGTCCATAGAACAGGTCTCACTCAGATAAAAAGGGAGTACAGTATAGGGCAGGTAGCTTCCTAGCAAAACAGCAGTAAAAACTGCTTCTGCAGGTGTGCAAGAGGCCCCAGTAGCCAGCACAGTACCAGTTAAATAAGCAGGTGTTAGCACCAGGGCCCCCCCACTGGGCATTGACAAATGCCTTCAATGAGAACAAACATGGAATCAAAGTCAGCTACCCGCACTGATGGCAGATTCTTCAATTTGAAAAGGCTACAAGTCAAAATTAAAGTGGAGGAAGTGCTAATGAATGATTTTTTTGTTTGCCGATGATTGTGCACTCAATGCAGCCTCTGAAGCTGAGATGTGACAAAGTATGGATCAAGTCTCAGCTGCTTGGGCTAATTTTGGTCTAACAACACCAAAAAAACAAACAAACAAACGAACAACAACAAAAAAAAAAAAACAACAGGTCCTCCATCAGCCAGGACCTCATCATCCATATGTAGAACTATCAGCTAAAGCAAATAGAGAATTGTTAAATGCTCTAGATAAGTTCACTTACTTTCCAGGGATGGACACATTGATAATGAGATTGATACACTCACTGCCAGAGCTAGTTCAGTGTTTGGGAGGTTCCAAAGGAAAGTGTGAGAGAGAAGAGATTTAGACTGACCACCAGACTGAAGATCTACAGAGCCATTATGCTGCCTCATTGCAGTATGTTTGTGAATTCTGGACAATGTACCAGCTCCATGCCAGGAAACTGAATCACTTTCATTTGAATTGTCTTGGGAAGATTCTGAAGAACACCTGGCAGGATCAGGTGAAAGACATTGAGGTCCTTTCTCCAACTAAACTGCAGAGCATCCCAACTCTACTGCAGAAAGCACAACTGTTGGGCTGATCACATTGTTCTAATGGCAAATGCACACTTGCCAAAAAAAAATATTTTATGGAGACTCAAGCAGGGCAAGTGCTCACAAGGTGATCAGAAAAAGTGATATAAGGATACTTTGAAAGTCTCACTTAAGAACTTTATAATCAATTGTATGACACAGGAGACACTAGCACAGGACCCCCATCTAGCTGTGCTCTGTGACCAAAGCAGAATTGAATTAGCCCAAAAGAAATGTGAGATATACAAAATTAGAGAATCTATCCCAAATGCTGATAGAGACTATTTGTGTCTGATCTATGGCAGAGCATTCCGAGCTCCTAGTGGTCTGATCAGCCATGATTGGATATGCTATGGCTTATAACTCAATGCTCATCTTGGTGCTCATTCAGAACAAAGGACAACCACCATGCCCAGAAGGTGAGTCAGGTGTATTGACAGCATAGCAAAATACCAGCCAACCTCCACTTCCAGACCCACTTGGGCACAGAACTAGGTAAGCACCAACTCACCACAGCTTTGCATAGCACCAGTGCAGCACCAGAACAGCACAGGTAAACACCCAAGGTCTGCAATAGCCAGCACAAGAAGCTTATAACAATGCCTTCCATCCCAGTAATATAGCTCAGCTTTAAAAGTAATGAAACAAACTAAAAAAAGTGAACAAAAATAAAACAAATAGAGCAAAAAAAGAACTGACCACAGAAGGTATTATGGTATCTTAGGTAAGAACAAGACACAAACTCAGAAAAGGACAACAATGTCCTCCAAAAGAAAATGTGAATTGGTCTCAAGTCACAAAAGAATTCTTGAATGAGCTCAAAAAGGAAATTAAAAATCAAATAAGAGAGGTAGAAGAAAAAATGAGAAAAGAAATGAGAGGTATGCATGAAAGAGTCAACAGCTTGGAAAAAAAGGAAAAAAATTATCTGAAGAAAACAACTCCTTAAAGATTATAATTAGCCAAGTGGAAAAAGAAATACAAAAGATGAATGAAGAAAATCACACATTAAAAATTAGAACAAGGCAAATGGAAGCTAATGACTTTGTGAGACAGCAAGAATCAGTAAAACAAACCAAAAATAATGAAAAAATGGAATAAATTGTGAAATAGCTCATTGGCAAAACAACTGACCTAGAAATTAGATCCAGGAGAGACAATTTAAAAATTAATGACCTATCTGAAGGTCAAGACCAAAAAAGAGCCTGGATAGCATTCTACAAGAGCATTTTAAGGAAAACTGCCCCAATATTCTATAAGCAAAGGGCGAAATATTAATTGAAAGGATCTGTCAATCACCTCCAGAAAAAGATCCCACAAGGAAAACTCCAGGGACATGCTGCAAAACTCCAGAACTACAATCTTAAGGAAAAAATGCTGCAAGCTGCCAGACAAAAATAATTCAAATATCAAGGAGCAACAGTCAGGATTATCCAGGATCCTGCAGCTTCTACAATAAAGGATTGGAGGACTTAGAATACCATATTCCAGAAGGCAAAAGACCTGAGGTTACAACAAAGAATTAACTACCTGGAAAGACTCAGCATCATCTTTCAGGGGCGACGATGAAGCTTCAATAAAGTAAGAAACTTTCAACCATTTTTAATGGAAAAACCAGAATTAAACAGAAAATTTAATCTACAAACATAGAGTCCAAGAAAACCATAAAAAGGTAAGCAGGGGGAAAATATATGTTATTTAAAGGTTAATCTATTAACTTTTATGGGAAATCACTATAATTCTTGTGAACTATCTGACTTTGGGGCAGACAAATGAAGGCATCACAGTCAGGATTATAGCTTTAACATTAAAGAATCAGAGGGCATGGAATATGATATAGCCAGACAGAGGTGAGCATTATCATGAAGAATCACCTACCCAGTAAAATCAACAATAATTTTTCAAGGAAAAGAATGATTATTCAATTAAATAGAAGGCTTCTTGCTTTCCTGATGAAACTTCCAAAGCCAAACAAAAAAAAAAAATTGTTTTTCACTTTCAAGACTCAAGAGAAGTATATAAAAGGAAACAGGAAAAAGAAAACAAAAGTATTCCAATTACATGTATGCAGGGGAATATGACACTTGTAATTCTTGAGAACTGTACCATTATTAGTGCAGTTTGAAGGAGTACACATAGACAGAGTATGTGTATAAGGTAACTTTGAGCAGATAACATTAAAAAAATTAGGGGGTAAAAAAGAGGATTATACTGGGAGCAGAATGAGCACAGAGGTAGAATAAGGTAAATTATTTCACATGAAGAAGTATGAAAAACATAACAGTGGAGGGGAAGATGGTGGGAACTGCTTGAACCTCACTCTTATTTGTCTTGGCTCAAATAAGGAATAATTTACATGAAAAATTGGGTATAGAAATCTTTCTGACACTAGAGGGAAGGAGAAGAATGGATTAAGTAAAGGGCAGAGGACTAATATAACTGCGAGCAGATCGGGGATGTGGTGAAGGGATAGGGAGGGTGAAAGAAGAGAAAGAACAATAAATAGGAAAAATTTTATTGGAGAAATACACATTTTGTAATCATAACTGCAAATCTGAATGGATGAACTCTGTCTCGCCACTTACATAGATATGGGACATTGATCTCCACATATTAATGGGTTTAGAGAATGGGGTTACACATCATTTTAATCCATTCACTCTCCTTGTTGAAACAGGCATCGTAGAGTTATTAGAGACTGATCAAACATCAAAGATGTCATGTTCATCCATTGCATCCCAGCCATCACTGTTCATTTTGAGTTTCATTTTGATGATTCTGTTAAATGTGCAACTTGCTTCACCTAAATTCACTTTACATATAAGTCAAGACATCACCTCATAATGTCATTAGTCTTCTTCAAAATGGAAGGATAAAAAAAAACAATGCTTGTTAACCTATTTTATTATGTTCCATCTCATCAACATCCCTTTTAAAATATTTTACCCAGCTCAGAATCCACTGCGGTAGATTTTAATAACATTTAGCTTGATTACAATGGAACTACTATGCCCTTGGATCAGATGTACATACATCTGTTAATGTATCACTATATTCTAAGATTACAATAACTCCAGGTCAGCTTCAGAGTTTCCCAAGGGGCTGATGGGATCCAGGAGAAAGTGAGTTTGTGTACTATTAAGATATATTATTTTAAAACAACACTATTTTTATAAAACATAACACTTGGTGCTGTTAGACTATTTTGTGTCTTGAGCTGGCTTGGATTACCTTTTTTATTTTTTTAGGTATCCACTTATGATGTTACTTTATATTAAGTTTGCAGTCAAGTAAAATCCCGAGGCTATTTTCACATGTATTACTGTTGAGTCTTGACTCCTCCACCTTAAATTTATAAAATTGATTTTATACATATAAATACAGGATTAGATTTATACCTCTCCAATTTCATCTTGCTTATTTTTACCCATTGTCAGATTGAAGCTATTAACACTCTTGGTTCCAGGGCAGGAGTTCTTAAAATTTTTATGAATGTTAGGACTCCTTTAACATATCAGTGAAGTCTATAAGCCCTCTTCTCAGAATAATGTTTTAAAATACATAGGATTACAAAGGAAACCAAACTATGTTTAAATAAACATCAAAATACAAACAACAAACTCATAGAGTTTATGCTCTGGAATTCCTGTTCTAGAGGTAATTATGAAATAAAGGAACAAAGCTTTGCAGACTTCACTATCACAAAAACCTGGGTTCGAGTTCAGCTTTTGATCTAGATTGACAACTTTCTTTTTTTATTAAAGTTTTTTTTTTTAATTTTCAAAACATATACATAAATAATTTTCTTTTATATATATATATATATATATAAAGCTTTTTATTTACAAAACATATGAGTGACTTTTCTACATTTTTTCCCAAGCTTTTCCCCTCCTTCCCCCCACCCCCACCCCTAGATGACAGGTAATCTAATACATGCTAAATTGGATAAATTATATGACAAATACAATACATGTATACATATCTATACAGTTATCTTACTGCACAAGAAATATCAGATCTAGAAAGAGAAGAAGAAAAAACAACCTAAGAAGGAAAACAAAATGCATGGAAATATTCACAGAAAGCGTTAAAATGCTGTGTTGTGGTCCGCGCTCAGTTCCCACAGGCCTCTCTCTGGATGTATATGACTATTTTCATCACTGAACAACTGGTTTGAATCACATCATTGTTGAAGAGAACCATGTGCATCAAAATTGATCATCATATAGTCTTGTTGCTGTGTATAATGTTCTCCGGGTTCTGCTGATTTCATTATCATTTCATTTCAGCATCAGTTCATGCAAGTCTCTCCAGACCTCTCTGAAATCCTCCTGTTGGTCATTTCTTACAGAACAATAATATTCCATAACATTCATATACCATAATTTATTCAGCCATTCTCCAATTGATGGGCATCCTTTCAATTTCCAATTTCTTGCCGCTACAAAAAGGGCTGCCACAAACATTTTTGCACATGTGGGTCCCTTTCCCTCCTTTAAAATCTCTTTGGGATATAGGCCCAGTAGAAACACTGCTGGGTCAAAGGGTATGCATAGTTTGATAACTTTTTGAGCATAGCTCCAAATTGCTCTCCAGAATGGTTGGATCCGTTCACAGTTCCACCAACAATGTATCAGTGTCCCAGTTTTCCCACATCCCCTCCAACAGTTATCATTATCATTTCCTGTCATTTTAACCAATCTGCTAGGTGTATAGTGGTATCTCAGAGTTGTCTTAATTTGCATTTCTCTGATCAATAGTGACTTGGAGCACCTTTTCATGGGACCAAAAATAGTTTCAATTTCTTCGTCTGAAAATTGTTCATATCTTTTGACCATTTATCCATTGGAGAATGGCTTGAATTC
>JAJPUD010001653.1:343540-383046 GCA_023553655.1 Myrmecobius fasciatus | reverse complement strand
TATATATTTTATCAATTTCTGTTAGAGAAAAAAATGAGTTTAAAAAATTTGCAACAAATGTTAGCTTTATTTTTAGACAATTTTCAACTTATTTGAGACTTTTAAAAAGCTTTGCAATACTCTCAATACAATAAGTTCCCCAAGGTATCACTTTGAGAGCTCTTTGTATAATCCATGAAGATTCCTTGCCCCCCTCACCTTTTTAGTAACAAAGTCATTAGCAATAGGCTCTGATCTCAGTGTGTATGTGTGTGTGTGTGTGTGTGTGTATACATATGTATATATATATATAATTCTAAGGCTATCTCAATAAAAATTTCAGAAATGTAATTTATCAGAATATTTCTTTTTTTTTCCCTCTCTCCTTTAAAATAGTGTTAAATGAAAATTTGAGCATATTAATCAGAAAAAGATACTAACCAGCAACCCAAATTAATAGGAATTGCAGAAAAACCTTGTGATGAATATATATCACATGATGAGGTGGGAAAAGGGGGAATCTATAAGATTCCATTCTCCATCTTCAAGCATTCAGGCCCTAAATCCTTCTGCCTGAGGCACATAGTACACTATAAGTCTATTCATTGTCCCAGTTTATCTTGGACTGATTTTCTTGGGAATATAGCCCTAGGCAAGTGGTAAACTCTACCAAAGGCTGACCAATAGCTACTGTGTACCATAAGGTACATAAGGAAAAGCTAGAAAACGACTTTGAAAGGAGAATTTAAAAGTCCGAGAAATGAAGTCTTTCTAGTCTTCCAGAATATTTAAGATGACCAGTGGTTCCTTTTCCTGACTCTTTGTTGCTTTGTTAGTCATATGATTAAAGGGTGCCCTAAAAGTACTGGTGCATTTTGTGCTTTAATTGCTTACAACTGCATTAAAACTTTTCAGACATCTTGAATGTGTGCTGATTAATAATTTATAACATGGAGGGAGGTCCCCCTAACCTACTGAAGTCCTTCCCATGGTACACAGCTTACATTCCAGCTCCTTCTGGCTGGTTACATACTTTAGCCCCTTATTAAAAGAACTTTTATCACCAATTACCCCAGATGATTCTCAAATGTCTCTGTGATTAGGGTTTTTTCTTTAAAAGATGATTGGTTATTGAGCTAAAATTTGATGTCCCTTTAAGGCTTTAAGAGTTGTAGACAAGGTTAAAGAAGGAACAACATAAACATTTAAGAGGGAATAAAAGTTCTCTAAATTAATAATGAAGTAAGAGTATGAGAGGATAGGATAATATAGAAGGGTATGTTTTTGTTGTTTTTCCTTCGGTCTTTAAGAGGACCATGACCTCAGGGAGGGGATGCCATGAGATGCAAGTGAGTTGGATGTAGGTAAGGGAGGGCTGGGCAAGGTCACCTGCTCACTTTCCCCTCCAGAGTATCTGAGTTTCTTCAGAATTGCTGGCTCTGGATGCAGTGGGAGACCTTGGCCTTTTTAAATTAAGGTCTTTAAGAGGTCTCAACTTAATTGAGGTTGCATCCATTTAGTGATTAAGGCTAGATAGTAATTAAAGCAAAGAATTTCCCAAAAAAATCTGAATAAATAAGTTAATTAATCTGGGAGAGGAAGACCCTCAAAAAAATAAAATAAAAAGATTAGGGGAAAAACAAATATTTGGAAGGCTATAAAAATCTTCTAAATTCAAATTTTAAAAAGAGGGCAAGGGAAAAGAATGGGGGGAATGATAAGGGAGGGATCTTGGAGCAGGGTAGGTTAATAGGAGGGCAAAGTTGCAAGTAAAGCTGAGGAGTCATAAGGGATAAGAAATAAGAGGTATACACAAAATAAAGATCAGAAGAATTTATTATGTAAAAAAAAGCAGGGGTAGTAATTATTATCTCAAAGATAAAGCTAAAATAGATTTAATCAAAAGAAAAAATAGGGAAACTACACTTTATGTCAGGCATATTAATCAATATTGTTTTACACCATTTAAAATAACTAGATAGCATAAGGTTGGAATATTGTTATGGTGCAGGAAATGATGAGCTGGTAAAATTTAAAAATATGAAAAAATTTGTACTTATAAAGGAAGATGTTATCCATCTTCAGAGAAAAAGGAAAAACAAGAATAGTACAATCATATAAATGTACATGTGTATATATGTGTATAATTACTTTAACAGTTTATTCAACAACTATACTGGGGGGGAAAAAAAGAACTGTGTTGAAGAACCTTGGCAGTTACCCTGAAAGTTTCAAAACTCAATTCCTGGCTGATTGCCCAGGAGAAAATGGACACTGTTGCTTCTTTTTTTTTTTTTAATTTTGAAATAAAACAAATATTTCATAGTAGTATAGAAAAAAATGATTACTCATTAGCCTTTAAATCTATTATGTAAAACTTGATATTCTTTTAAAATATATAATAAAATTATATAACTTTCTTTTTTATTTCCCTCTTCCCTGCCATATAGATGGCTACCATTAGATACAAATATGTGTGTATACATACATATATACATACATATATATGCATGTATATTATATAAATATATTTTTCCCCAAAGAACAAAAGAAAACCTATAAGGAAGCAAAGAAAGGATGGACAGTTCTTCACACAATTTATAGTATTTATTATATAGACTTTCTTGAAACAGAAATTTATTTTCTCATATCCTCATTATGCATATGGAATTTTTTTTCTTTTTTTCTATTTTGAAATAAATAAAATAAAATTAAAAAAAACTTGGCTATTTCATTTCTGTAAGTTTTCTTTCCAGTATCTTTTTCAAGTGATGAAGAGTGGCCTTTTCTGCTGCAGAACATCAGGGAGTATTTAAAATATGTAACAATAAATTTTCACTTCAAGAAAACATATACAATAAGAGATTATATTCCTAACTATATTTCCTTTTTTTGTTTTTTAATAATTCTTTTATTCTCTATGAACTTTATATTTTATTCTTTTTTCCCCTTTCATACTCCTCACTTCCCCAAGTTGATTACAGTTAAGCATAGATATATTTATGCATGCACACATACATATACAGGTATATTTGCACACATAAATATCTACATATATACACATGCATACATACATATATACATATCTATATACATATTTATAGATATATACACATATGTAGATGTATACCATGTTGTTAAACATATGTAAACATGCATCTATAACAACATTGACATGTATAGATACATGTTTTATAGGTATATATAATATAGATTTCTCTCTTGATTAAATCTTCATTTTACTTTCTCTGAGATCAATGTTTAGTAGCATTGCTTTTTTTTCTAATAAATTCTACTCCTTATCCTTGTTGAAATGTTTGTGTATATCTCTTATTTCCTATCCCTGCTAACTCTTCTACATTAATTCTACTCCTTAACTTGCCTTGCCATTATTTAATCTCCAAAGGTCCATGAATCCCTCCCTTATCTTCTCCCCCCACCTCTTCCTTCCTTCTTTATCCCTTTCCCATTAATCTACACTCCTTGCCCCACTATCATAAATTTACAAACCCTTCTATAGCCCATCTTTTCCTATCTCCTCCCCCCTTATTTCTTTAAGATATTGGAGAGTGCTATGTCCTTTATAGAACACATACACATATGTATGCATTGTTCCCTATTTAACCCATTCCTGAGGCTTTCAGAACTATTAGTCCTTCTCCACTCTTTCTGTGGTTCTTACTTTATACATCATTTGTATGATATAATTACTATTTTTACCTTTTCCTCACAGTTTTGCTTTTTAGAGTCAGATCATGCTCAGTTCTGTCCTTATCTTTCTTTTGAGCTACCCAATTATTGATGCCAATCTAATAATATGGTACACATTTCCATGTAAAAAAATATACAAAAGAGTATCCTTGTTGAGTGCCTCAAATTTAATCTTTGATGTTGGCTCTTATATGTTAAATTTTCTATTTAGTTCATTTTTGGTTTAAACAAAGTCTTGAAAATCTGGAAGTTTGTGGAATGTCCTTATTTTTTTCCACTCAACATTGATTTGATGGATATGATATTTTTGGCTGTTGGCCTAGTTATTTGATTGTAGATGTATATTGTTCAAGAACCTGTGGTCTTTTATTGTAGCTGTTGATAAATCCTATACAATTCTAATTGTAGTTCCAGCATATTTAAACTGTTTTTGTTTGTTTGTTTGTTTGTTTCTTGTAGGCTTTTCTCTTTGATGGGGGGGGGTGTTTCAAAATTTGGCAATAATATTCCTATCTAGGATCTCTTTAAGGTAGTGCTTAGTAGATTTTTTTTTCTATTTCTACTTTACCCTCTTGTTTTATTACTCCATGATAATTTTCTTTGATTATTTCTTGCATTATTGTGTCAGGGCTCTTTTTTTGGTCCCAGCTTTCAAATAGTCCAATTATTCTTATATTTTCTATTCTTGATCTATTCTCCAGATATCTTGTTTTTCTTATAAGATGGTTCATTTTATGCTCTATTTTTTTTTTATTCTTTGTATTTTGTTTTGCTATTTCTTGGTCTCTTATACCTTTACTGATTTCCCATTGCCTAATTCTAATTTTGAAAGCATTACTTTCATCTTTAAGATTCTGTATTCCTTTTCTATATTTTTATATAATCTTTTTATTTTTCTTGAATAGTTTTTATTATTTTTTTTTGTTTTTCCTCCATCTCTCTTGTTTTATTTTTGAAATCTTTTTTTAAAGTTCTATAAAATCTTTCTTGGACAGGTTGCCATTTAACATTACTTTTTGGGGTAGGGGAGACTTTTTTTTTTATTTCACTGCCCTCCTCTGAAAATGAATCCTGATCTACCTTTTTCATAGCAAGTTTCTGTAGTTGTCTTCTTTCTTCTTTGTTAATTTTTTTTAAAAAATAAGAACTTATTAGTGTAATCAGTTCTAATGCTGGAGTGGAGGGAATGGTGACTCTAAATTTACCTGGAGGGGGGCAGAGCCAAGATGGCGAACTGCAGACGGCGTCCTCTGTGAGCTCTTGAGACCTTCCCTCAGACCCAGACAAATTGACCCTCTAAATTGGTTCTGGAGTGAGGGCTTCACCAAACACTTGGACTACAATGCACTTTTATCAAATATCTACTTTGAAAGAACTTCTGAGGTCAGTTTTAGACGGGCAGGGGATCCAGCAGCTCCCGGCGCTCAGATACCAGGGCGCAGCCGGGGTGCAAGTCTGGGGCTGGGACGGACCAGAAGATTTTAGGTTGCCAGGAAGTCCCTGGGAGACACATGGGCCACTTTGCTCTGCTTGCGGGGCAGGTGCTTTGGCAGGTCTACCTTTGATAAAGGGTGGATTGAAAGCAGCTGAAAGTGTGGTCCTAGTGGGGATGTAGAAGGATCAGCCCCAGACCCGAAGTCAACTCGGCAAACTGCCCCAGGGCAAATTGAAATTGCTGCTGCTGCTGCTGCTGCTGCTGCTGCTGCTGCAGAATTCCCTGCTGGTGACTGATACCTCTGCTGAAAATCATGAGCAAGAAGAAGAGAGCTCTCACCACAGACAGCTTTTACGGAGAGAAACTAGAGCAGTCCCCAGATCCTGAGATTCTGAAAACAATCCCAGATAAAGCCACAAAGGTGGACTTAAGCTGGTTTCCCTTTCAGAAGGCTTACCTGGAAGATTGCATAAAGAATCTCAAAAGAGAGCTATAAGAAGATTGGGGAAATAAACTGAGGGCAGTGCAAGAAGGAAACATCGTCCTGCAACAGAGATGTGAAAAACTGGAAAATAAGTCTGGTGAATCGGAAAAAGACAAAAATTCACTGAAAAACAAAATTAGTGAATTGGAAAAAGACAACAATTCACTGAAAAACAAAATTGGTGAATTTGAAAAAGACAACAATTCACTGAAAAACAAAATTGGTGAATTGGAAAAAGTCACCAACTCACTAGAAAATAAAAATAGTGAATTGGAAAAAGATAACAATTCACTGAAAAACAAAATTAGTGAACTGCAAAAAGACAACAATTCACTGAAAAATAAAATTGGCAAAATGGAAAAAGAATGCAATGAACCAAAAAATTCAATTGGCCAGTTATAAAAGGAGCTAAAAAAAATAACTGAAGGAAATAATACCTTAAAAATTAAAATTGAACGAATTGAAATGAATGACTCAATAAGACTTCAAGAATCAGTCAAACAAAAACAAAAAAATGAAAAAAATAGAAGAAAATATGAAATATCTCCTAGGAAAAACAACTGACTTGGAAAACAGATCCAGGAGAGACAATCTAAGGATTATTGGACTCCCTGAAAGTCACGATGAAAAAAAGAACTTTGATGCTATCTTCCAGGAAATCATGAAAGAGAATTGCCCTGATGTTTTAGAATCAGAAGGCAAAATTGGCATTGAAAGAATTCACTGATCACCTACTGAAGGAGACCCCAAAATTAAAACCCCAAGGAATAACGTGGCTGAGATTACCTCCCACCCCAGCTAGCTCTGGGGCTCCCTGCTTTTCAATGGCGCTAACCTACAGGTGTTTACAATTCGCACTAATTAAACTCCAATCCTGGGATCTTTCTTCCCTATCTTCTGGGGTTATCCCAGGAGGACCCTTGTTTTGTCCTAAATCTATTTTTTTTTTCCTCCCACTGGTCTATATTTGCTGTGATATGCAATTTTGTCCTGTTGGGAAAATCTGGAGAGCTTGAAATTTTCTGACCTACTCTGTTATTTTCCCAGAATCTTCCCCCCAGTTGATTATCTAATGAGGTATTGCCAATTCTCTTCTTTTTATTTTTTTTTTATTTCTTGGTTTCATATAGCCATTCACTTCCCCTTCTCCACTTATACAAGTAGGTTTTTTTTTTTCTTTCTTAAGATTTTGGATCTTTTTCGAATTGATTGATTTTTTTTCATCATATTCTTGATTTTTTAGATTGCTTTAATTTTCACCTAATTTGTCCAATATCTTTCTTTTTTTTAGTTTTTGAAGTCTTTTGTAAGTTCTTCTAAGAACTCTTTTTTGGCTTGTCACAATTTGACATTGCTATTTATGGTAGCAAGAATTTTTTTTTTAAACTCTCATTATCTTTCTTGAATATCGTTTAGAACACACATATTCTTTTATACCATACTAGCTGTCTATGGTCAGGTTCTTTCTCTTTTGCTTATTTAGTTTTTTAATTTTTGTCTTATTTTATTTTTAGCAGCTTATTATTGTAATCAGGCTGTAATGTAGGAAATGGTGTACCACTGCTTTTTTTTTTTTTTTTTTTTTTTGAGATCATGAAAAGATGATGCTGCAGTTGAAAAGACCAAAAAATTTCAAGCCATGTGTATCCTGGCTTGCCAGGAAACCCAGCTTTGTGAGTGATCCAGATGATACAGGTGAAAGGTGAAATATTTGCTTAGTAATCCCACAATGTATCTTTTGAGAAATAATAATGCATTATTTCATACTTTCAATATTTGTTAATGTATATTAACAAGTCTTTTAAGTTTTACACTTATTTTTGGGGGGGAGTACTTTTACATTGACTAATATTTCTGGAAAGGACCCAATTAATTCATTTTGATGAGACCCTAGAAATAATCAACATACAGAAGTGAAGAAAGTGAAGAAAGAAACTAGAGTATTTAAAGTATTTGATCTCTTCTCTTGGAATCAGGCTTTCATAGAACTTATTCCAGTCAATTTGAATCGATAGTTGGAATGTTTTTTTTTTTTTCCTTTATTTATTTCCTGGTAAGGATATCCATGATCTAAGAGAGCAAAAGGATATCCATGATCTAAGAGAGCAAATATACTCCAGTAAACTGAAAGAATTGTAAATCCCTTGGTAGTTCATGTAATAATTACAAACAAGGAGTAACTAACCATGAGAATATCTGACTAAATCATTTATTGTTTCACCTGTGTATTAAGAATAGTCAATAGACAGATGAATTAGTTCCTGTACTCTAACAACTTATTCTCTAGTCAGGGTTGAATAGGAGGAAAAAGACAAGGCAGAATATACTAAATAACTAAATATAACTAAATATTTTTTATATTTATAACTATATATAAGCAGAAATAACTAAAATAAAATTTACAAATTTATATTAGATTTCTCTCCTGGAGATTAAAATCCACAAAAGAAGATGGGATAAAATTAGGAATAAGAAGAATCTGAAGGAAAAGAAGGATTTCACCAAAAGGAAATTGGCAATAGAGGCAAAGGGGGGGGGGGGACTCTAGGTATTCTAAGAATAGATATGAATATAGAATAGAACAGGATGAGGCAACAAGAAAGAATTTGAAAAATGTTCAGCTGCTTTAGTACATTTAGTATACAAAAAAGCATGAGATAAGACAAGAAAGATAGGAATCTGATAATGGAAAGCAGGATTAAAGACTCTAGGCTTTATTTAATAGACAACAAGGAGTCATTGACAGTTTTTGAACAGTGGAGTAATATAAAATCTGTTCATACCTCTTTTCTAGAGTCAAATTGGCAGTCAACAATGACTAAATGAGATGAAAAATATTTAAAATTCCCATTAAAATATGAATATTTCTATTGTTACATATTATATACTTTTTAAAAATAGTTAACAACATCTCCCTAAAATTAAAAAAGTGAAATCTTTGACTCCTCTTTTCTCACTACTATGAATTTTTTTTAATTTTACATCTCACCTTTCAATACCCAGAGAAATTAAGAAAATGAATGAATTTTAAATGAAAAATTATGTCATGTTTTGGTCATGTGAGTTTGAGTTTATAATGGGAAATATAGGTAAAGATATTGAGAAAGAGAAATTTAGGCCTCAGACCTCAGAATAGAAGCTATTTAAAGTCAGGAAAAAATTGTCAAAAAATATTTTTAAAAACTATTTTTAAAATGCAATGTCTAATAACAGAGATAGTCATATTTTAATGGGAATTTTACCCATGGTGATATGTAATTATGATTGTAGATAGTATAATAATAAATTCATCCTTCTTTGTAGTATTTTATCACAAAAAAGTCTGGAATTCATTTTTAGGAACATGAAAAAATATATCAACATAAACTTTTTCTGTAAATAAACAGCAGTGAGAGTACCTTGATCCAATCATTATTGTACACCAAATTACATGTTTTTTTTTAATAATCTATAAAAGATAGGGTGAGGATCATATTACAAGTTATATCAGAAATGTAATTCACTTGCACATCAAAGTCAGAAATATTGTTAGTAATGATCAGTAACTAATATTGTCTTTGCACATAAACCATCTTTCATTCTTAGTGAAAAGAATACTGAATGCCATAAAAACTTGTTTTGCACATCATGCATGAAACTTAAAGAGAAATGTGGTATCCAAAGAATACTTTAGGATTTATAAAATCATACCAAAGATGAAAGTTACATATTTGAACATTATTCCCTAATGAAATAAATTGGTGATAGAAGAAAAACATTTTTTTAATTAAGAGTGAAACTGGAAGGAAGATTACAAATCAAAGATGGAAAAGATCTACAAAGATTTGCATTAAAATAAATAAATAAACTTATATTACCCTCAAAGATAGTGGGGTCAGCTTTTTTGGACACTAACATCAGAGCCTCTTATGCTTAAGGAAGTAGAAATTGAATTAAAGACAACAAAAATGAAGGGAAGTAGCTTAACTAGAACAATTATATAGAGAAGAGATCCATGGTTAAGGTGACATGATTTTGAAGTTGTGTAGGCAAATCTGAAAGGAGAGAATATATACAAGAGTGAGGAAAGCAACTTGGATCTTTCAGAATCATACCACTCTACCAAAGAAATTCCAGATGTTAGTATTCTCCTAAATAAGGGCCAAAAAAGGTTACAACCTAATCTTTGGATCTATGTAGATATGATTTACTTCATCAGTGGTAAGAACCCCATAATAAATTCTGAATCCATTTGGAGTATTGGACTCCATGACTCTGTGTGTGTGTGTGTATGTCTTTCTTTTGGTCAGTCTATATATACATACACACATGTATGTATGTATATGTTAGAGTATGGTATATGTATCCAAACATATGTATGTATATATTCACAAAAATATATGTACAGTATATATGATACCAAATAAAAGATTAAATTTTACATACTTTAATTAGTTCTCCATATGTTTTGTTATCACAGGTGCTGACTCTGCCTTCATAATGAAATCTACTGATTTGTTTGTTTTAGTAAAATGCATTCTGGATTAAATAAAAAAGAATGTCTGAAAACAACTATATGGAGGTTATAGGACATAGCAGAGAATTCCTTGGACTGGGAGTCAAGAGACCTGGCATAAATTCTTGTTTGACCACAATCTAGTAGGATGATTTTGGGTTAATTATTTCTCCTTTCTAAATTTTATTTTCTTCATCTGTAAAATTAGAAATTCAAACTAGATGATCTTTAAAATTTCTTCTGACTTATATCTACCAATATAATCATTTTAGGTTTTAAAAACAGTAAAAAAAATAGCTTAAAATACAGTAATAATATCACAGAATATAAATAAGCATTGTAAAATGTAATAAGATTCATTTAATTACAGATAAACAAATAATAAAGAACTAGAAATGACCATAGCACTGTTAAATAAATTCAGGACTTTGTAAATCTCTCCATTCTCAAACATACTGTGTATTCATTTTCTTCTAGAAATAATGCTATAAAAAGTTATTTCATTCGAGTTTTCTATAGAGAATTGAAAATCCTAGGTTAAGAGATCCAACCTTTTTTTTTAATTTTTATTTATTTTTTAAAGTTTTTTATTTTCAAAACATATTCGTGGATAATTTTTCATCATGGACAATTGCATAGCCTTGTGTTTCAGATTTTCTCCTCCTTCCCCCCACTTCCTCTCCTAGATGGCAAGTGATTCAATATATGTTATACATATTAAAATATATGTTAAGTCTAATATGTGTAGACATTTTTATATAATTCTCTTTTGCACAAGAAAAATCAAATCAAAAAGGAAAGAAAATAAGAAAGCAAAATACAAGTGAACAACATCAAAAAAGTAAGAATGTTATGTTGTAATTCACATTCAGTTTCTACAGTCCTCTCCTGAGTGTAGATGGCTCTCTTCATCACAAGATCATTGAAATAAGCATCAATCATTTCTTATCATAGTAGAATAGGAAACAAAATTGTATATGGAACTGCAAATCTATTATATACAACTTACCATTCCTTTTAAATATACAATAATTATCATGTAGCTTTCTTTTTTTCTTCCTTCTCCCTCTTTCTATCCTAGAGATGTCTATCAGTAGGCACAAATAATGTTTATGTATGTAAAACCATTCTAAACATACTTCTATTTAGCACAATGACTCAATCTGAAACTCCCACACCCCCAAATAGGTAAGAATTCCTGA
The DNA here is from genome assembly GCA_023553655.1 of Myrmecobius fasciatus. Taxonomy (NCBI): domain Eukaryota; kingdom Metazoa; phylum Chordata; class Mammalia; order Dasyuromorphia; family Myrmecobiidae; genus Myrmecobius; species Myrmecobius fasciatus. The sequence continues at coordinate 371,740 of JAJPUD010001653.1, read as the reverse complement.
TAGTACATTTCGGAGTAGAAGCTTTAGGTAAAGCTTTATGACTTCATGTATTGACAAATGTGTGTGCGAGATAAAAAGAAATGTAAGATTGATTAGAAAGTGGAAAATTATTGTTGCAAAAGGAGATGGACTTAGGTTAGAAACCTAAATGTATTTCTTCTTTCTTTCCCATGCAATTTACAAAAGACAGGGAACCAGTTTAGACCCTTATATCCTTTAGAATGAGAATGAAAGTTACCAGATGGGGATATGGTAAGGAAAACAAAGCAATATATTGACAGAAACATTACAGCAAGACACTGGGAAATGGAGAGGCTAACTAGTAAACATGGAAATCTGGTATGATCTTCTGTAATAAAAGGAAAAATCCTTAAAACAAAAAGTCCAAGAAAAAAAGGCTTACATATAAGCCTAGATCTGAAGCAGATAAGCCAATGAGACTCATAAACTCAGAAGCTTAAGCAGCAACTTTGCGCAGTAGAAAGGGCAATGGATCTGAAGTCAGTAAAATTGGAATTTGATTGCTCAAATACTTAACTATGATTTTACTAACTAGTGACCCTATGTGAGTCACTTAACCTCTGCATGCCTCCTTTTCCTCATTTGTAATTTAAGTTAATAATAGCAAGCAACTCACAGCTGTTTTTGTTGTTGTTGTTTTTTGATTTGTTTTTTTCTGAGGCAATTGAGGTTAAGTGATTTGCCCAAGGTCACACAGCTAGGAAGTCTTAAGTGTCTGAGGTCATATTTGAACTTAGGTCCTCCTGATTTCAGGACTGTAGCTCTATCCACTGAGCTACCTAGCTGTCCCTCACAGGGCTATTGCTAAGATAAAATGAGATAACATTTGTAAAATATTATATAAAGCTATTTTTTGAAAGCTAAAACATAAATGAATATTAAGCTTTAAATCAGAGGGATTTAAAATCCTCAACGAAAAAAAAAGTAAGAGAATAGATCCTGGAGATTTATGAAAAAGATCATGGAAAAACAACAAGAATTTACAGAATAGCTCAAGATAGAAATTAAATTTTTCAGAGATTAGGGGTGAAATTGTTAGACATCAGACCTCTCAAAGAAATAAATGCGGTGCATAAGGAAACAGACAACTTAAACTGTATGGTGGAGAATCCAGCATAATAAAAGTTGAAAAAAAGTGATAGATTTTAAACTCAAAATTACAGAAGTGAAAGTTGTTATTTGTTGTTCAAATACCTCTAAAATTTGAGCTTTCCTCCATTTCCTTACTTACCATCACATCCTTTGTCATTCAATGACATTGGCCTCCTTGTTATCCAAGAACAAAATATTCCATCTCTCATTTTCATTGTCCTGCATGCCTGGAATTTTCTCCCTCTTCATTCTCCCTCTTGGCATTCCCAGCTAAAATCCCACTTTGTACCAGTCTTTTCCAATCTCCTTTAATATTAGTGTCTTTCTTCTGTCAAATTTGACAAATATCAATTTTATTTTGAATATGTCTTACTTGTTCAGAATTGTTTCCATACTATTTCTCCATTAGACTATGAGCTCCTTCAGAACAGGGTCTATCTTTTGCCTTTCTGAGTTCTTAGCACAGTGTCTAGTTCAAAGTAGGTGCTTAATAAATGCTTATTGACTAATTAAAAGAAAATTTGGAACCCAAAGCAAAAGGCATCAAAAATAATTTTGATATCACAAAAATACATTGCTAGAACATATATATATATGCATATATACTTAATAAATGCAAATACATATATATTCAGAACTCCTGAACAGTTTGTCTCCATTGCAGTTTTCAGAAATTTTAATTCATTTTTTTTCTGCCAGATCTCAGATCATTAAGTAATTTCTTCTCATCCTCCCTTCAAGGTAAATAGCATATATGCTATGTGTATGTGTAGGTGTATGTGTATTCCTACATATACATATAAGTGTATGTATGTGTTATATGCATATATATGCAAGATACAGAGCTTGATAGATATAGATTATAAATAGACAAAGATATAGAGTAGAAATAGTTGTTAATGTAAACAGATATGTTGTAGATACTGACTTCAAGTTTATGGACAGTTGTGTTAATATCACTAAGCCACTCAAAGATCTCATTCACAATTATATAATTGAGAAAAATAAGTAAAGGGGGAAGGAAAAAGAAGTATATGTAGACAGAGCAGAACAATCAGAATCTGATCCTTATCATTATTGATCCAAGGACCTTGAAGTACAAATCTGAGCACTTGAACTTGGGCTTTTGATTGGCCTGTGGAAAAAGGGATAGTTGGAGTAGTGTAAATGAAATAGAAACATTCATGAATTGTATTTCCAGCTCTGAGATTAGCTTTCCTGAATACCAAGGATTAAGGTGAACTGGTCTGAGTGAAATCCTGTGTTAATGAATAGACCCCTTTGACATATAGCCAGGAGGAGCCTTATCTCTACCTACCAAAACTCCCACTACTCCTGCCCCTATATGAAGGCTGAGTCAGACGTTAAATCTTTGGTCTAGTTAGATTAACATTGCAACCTATAATCCTTGAAAGGCCTGGGTTTGAATTATGGTAGTAGTACCATGATTCAAGAACTTCAACACAGTAGGAAAAGGGATTTTATTAAATGGAGACAAAATCACATTTTCAGCAGCAGGAGATTGTAAAACAATAGACTCTAAGAGAATGTTCTAGTATCCGTTGGGTGAATACAAATAGATGTTTCAAAGAGCAAAATTAGGTTATGTGCTTTTTAATGGGGCAACTTTATGTACTAACCACACAAGGATACAACTGAAAGGTAGTCTTGAAATACTTACTACCTTGACTGGTTCCCTTGGCTGCTGGGATGGATAGATATTAGAGTTCTGGTGTCTAGAATAAGACATGGGCCATTGTTATTGTTGAAAAATAGGAGACTGATTTTTCAAATAAAAGGCTTTTCCAAATTCCTTTTCTCCCAAGTCACCTACCTAAAGGTAGAGAAACAGGACAGAAATTTATCAATTTTCTAATAGTTACAAAAAAAATTCTTAACCCCCACCCCAATAAAGCCCCTTCCTTCTCCAAGACCTTCTGGTGCTAGGTGGACCAAATAACTATAGAGGATAAATAAACATATGACTGAGAGCACTAAGTTCTCTTCTCATCTAAACCTCTGCTTGCAATCCCCCAGTGTGTCAAATCCCATTCCTAAAGAATTACCCTCAAAATAGTCTATTCAAAAATAGCTTTCAGATATCGCAATGGAGTATGCAAATAAATAGTTAACAACCTGATCTTTGGAAAAACAATAGTATGCCACAACACAATTCATCTGTATTCTCCATTGCTTTCTTAAGTCTAAAGTCTAATCAACAAAACAATGAATCAAGATCTAATTTGCAGCATTTGCAGATTTCTGAGGTAGAAATGCTCCAACTGACAAATTAACAAGTGGCTCTTCACAGCCAGTGAGAGCTAATTCCAAGTTCCAGTTTACCTGATTATCATTAGTAAGGTTTTTATTTGTTTGTTTGTTTAACCCAACATTAAGCCTTAATTTGCTTCTTTATAATCTCTACCCATCATTGTTCAATCATCTGAGGACAAAAAGAACAAATTGAATACCTCTTTTCATAATATTTCAAATATTTGGACATAATATCACATTCTACCTGATGCTTTTCTTCTTTAGAATAAACATTCCTAGTTCCTGTAATCAATTCTCTTATGACTTGGAATCAAGAGTCTCCTCATTTTCTTGTTTTCCCTGCTTTGAATTGTTGTGCTTTTATTATTATCCTTTCTTAACTGTGTCAACCATAACCAGGAATGTGAGGGAAACAGATCATACAGGGCTCCAAATAACCAACTGTCAAACTTTTAATATAATCATTTATACCTAAGAAATTGTCAGCTACTACAAATAAGGACTTGGTTTATCATTTTGTTGATTATCTAGAGTTAAAAAAGTGATGGAGACAATGTTAATAATGCAGAATAAATTTAAAGGTGTGCTTTATATTTTCAGATATCCATTAGTTAAACATCTAGTAGCCATAATTTTCTGGGAATAATCTGACCTGGGCACTGACAGTACAGAGGGACTATCAGCTTCATATTCCTGAAAGCAATACCTTAATTAATGATGCCTGTTTTCATTAGCTTTATTACTACAGCATTACACTGCTCACTCATATAGATCTTGTAGCTCACTGAAACAGGTTTTTTTTTTCCAGTCTTGCATTTAATAAAATTTAATTAAATCAAATTTAATGTCTTATATTTAATCAACCCTCCATGTTAGGTTTCTGATCTTTGTTGAATTAATGAAATCAGTTTTTAAGCATTTATTCTTTACTGTGTACAATACATTGTGCTAAGCTCTGGAAATACAAACAGAAAAATGGGCAGCCCTTTATCTTAAGAAGCTTACATTCTAATGTATGCGAAAACGCATATAGAAGGTTTCAATTAAAAATTAGAAGGAAAAGTGGCAAAGTAGATGATAATATTGCCTCTTCTTTCATGTCATTTCTATATAAAATCACATCAGTTTAATGTTGGACCATTTGATAATTCCAAGGACTTTCCCCCACCCAAGGGTCTCCAGCAGCTTTGGCTGTTAATTCTAAAGGAACAGGTAGAAGCTGTACAAGGGCTGCCTCCTAGGTTTGTTGGCTGGAGGTTTTGGACTGGAAGCATTATTATTCCCCAGACTCTTAGGTTCTTGGTCTAGGACTGGTTCCACCAGGATCAGAATAAATCATCAAGCTGCTGGTGGTGGTGATGGTGATTTAACCTTCTGGGTGCATGTTATCTCCTGTCTCTCCTTCAGGATGCTTCATTGAGTCTTCTCTGTGGGTGGAAGTTGGCTCATAATCAGTGGAGATGACTGGTGCTTTTTCCTCAAGAGCTGCATCTTTTGTTGACTTTAATGCTAAGCAAAAAATAGTACCTGTGGAATAAAGGGAAGGTTCTGTGACTTCTGCAGCTCTTCTGCTTATCTGCCTTTTGAAAATAGTTGATCAGAAGTTAGTGGGGATGTTGAATAAGATGGGTCCCTTCTGAACAATTATGTCTCCCTTTAGTGATTGGCTGATCTGAAGTCAAAAGGTGGTTTGAGGGACTTTGCTATTCTCAAGTAGAGAATTTTCTATTTGTCCCTAATGAATTTCAAAATCTTTTTTTTTTGATTCTGCCATCCTGTTAGCTATATATCCAAGCTTTGTTTTACCTACAAATTTTATTCTCTTATGAACTATGCCTTTATCCAGGTGATAGATAAAAATGTTAAAGAGCTGTGAATCAAATAAAGATCCCTAAGGGATCTACAATGATGACTTCTTGACAAGTTTATATTAAACCATTAATGGCTATTCTTTGTGTCTGACCTTTTAACTAGTTCCCCATTTATCTAAATGCATAACTATTAGTCAATAATGTACCATATTTTTCAGAGGTACTAGTGTTCCTCAGAGGAACAGTAAAACATACTCTTATAAAAATTTTCTCAGTCTCCTATGCTGGATATTCAACGAGGGCATTCTCACTAACCATGGGCATCCTTTAAAGCCTTGGTCCTGTGTTTTCTGTACTCCTCTACTATTTCCCAAGGTGAGATTGATTACGGCTACATAAGACCCCCAGGTCTTTGGTAACAAGGAGTGACATCAGGAGAGCCTGAATTGTACAATCTGGAAGCCTAGCTATTCCCTGAGGCAAGTAGGGAGGAGCACTGGTAGGATCTTCTGGGCCTTAAATGGCCTTATGTTCCTTGTCAAATATCTTGCATTGACAAAATCATAAAAACTCACAAAAATTGACAAAATCATAATCCCACAGCTACTGAGTCTAATGAAAAAGTAAGTTATTATGTTAACTCTGGAAGGTTATATTTCTCCTATAATTTTATTATACTCCATACACACACACACACACACACACACACACACACACATATATATATTGCATTAGCTATCTAACTTCTTTTTTGGATTAGTCCTCTTGCTACTTGTCACAATGGCCAATGTCTATTAGGATTCTAATTTCTTTTTAGGGTTACTCCACCAGTCAATGGCATAATACCCAGTTTGCCACAAGTAAGTGGCATTTTCCCCTAAATGGTGTCTCCCTCCCTAATGTTACCTTAGGTCCTTTGTTAATTGCTAATCCCTTTTTCTGATTAAAAACCCTTATTGGATTTAGCCCACCATTAGGAGCATAATAAAATCTTTGCCCTTTGATTTGTAGAAGGTCTAAGTCTACAAATTCTTTAGAGACAATTTGCAACACCAGCCCATAATCTCAATATGCTTTGGGGGTCACACTCCCTCATAACCTATCATTTGGTAGTTAAACCCCATCATTTTGATGACCCTGTATGGGGAGTCTGACTGCATGACCATACCTTATGAGTCATTATTCCCATAGATTCAATCATCATCTCTGTTTACATGATTTCAAGATCTATTTAGTCAACTTCTCCTAATAATCAGTTCCAGATTAATAATGGATATCTAGAACTGAATGTTCCAAGTATATTTTAAATTCAACACTTTCACAATTGAACTCATATTTCCCTTCCCCCAAACTATTTTGTTTTCTGAATTGTCTGATTACAGTTGAGGCATTTATTCACCATTCCTACAGTCACCTAAGAGCAAACTAGGTATCCTCCTTAGCTCCTCTCTCTCTCTGTCTCTCTGTCTCTGTCTCTCTGTCTCTCTATCTCTGTCTCTCTCTGTGTCTCTCTCTTTGTCTCTCTCTTTCCTCTCTCATTGTGTCAAATACAAAATATTTTGCTTCGGTTTGAAAGACCTTTCTATCTTGTCTTCTTAAACTTTACTTTTTATTAGTCTCCTTCCTAAGATAATGATGAATGTTGGAGGGGATGTGGAAAAACTGGGACACTGATACATTGTTGGTGGAACTATGAATGGATCCAACCATTCTGAAGAGCAATTTGGAACTATGCTCAAAAAGTTGTCAAACTGTGCACACCCTTTGACCCAGCAGTGTTTCTATTGGGCTTATATCCCAAAGAGATCTTAAAGGAAGAAAAGGGCCCCACATGTGCAAGAATGTTTGTGGCAGTTCTTTTTGTAGTGGCAAGAAACTGGAAACTGAATGGATGCCCATCAATTGGAGAATGGCTGAATAAATTATGGTATATGAATGTTATGGAATATTATTGTTCTGTAAGAAATGACCAGCAGGACGATTTCAGAGAGGCCTGGAGAGACTTGCATGAACTGATGCTGAGTGAAATGAGCAGAACCAGGAGATCATTATACACGGAACAACAATATTATATGATGATCAATTCTGATGGGCAAGGCTCTCTTCAACAATGAAATGTTTCAAACCAGTTCCAATTGTTCAGTGAAGAAAGCCATATATACCCAGAGAGAGGAATATGAAATGTGGACCACAACATAACATTTTCATGCTCTCTATTGATGTTTGCTTGCATTGTTTCCTTTATCTGATTTTTCTTTCTTGTAGATATGAATTTTCTTGCACAACAAGATAAGTGTGGAAATATGTATACACATATTTGATTTGTCAAGTATTTTAACATAATTAACATGTAGTGGACTTCCTGCTATCTAGGGGAAGGGTGGGGATTAGAGGGGGAATAATCTGTAACGAAAAGCTTTGTAAGGGTCAATGTTGAAGAATTGCCCATACATATGTTTTGCAAATAAAAAGCTTTAATAATAAAAAATTAGTCTCCTTCCTAATCTTCACCTACAATTCTAATTCTCCTGCCACTGTTCTTTTTCAAAGACTGTCCCTTGGGACAGGAATGCTACCTCTACTCAACTCTACCTCCTGTTTTCCCTGGCTCCTTTCAAGCCTTAACTAAAACTTCACCTTCTAAAAAGAAACTTTTTTTGGATCCTATCTTCCTTAATCCAGAGATTTTCCCTCTGAGACTACCCTCAAATTGTATTATGATATTGATTATATTATAAATCATATATATGTTTATATAGATAGATATGCTATATATGCACATATATAAACATACATATGTGTGTATATCTTGTATGTACATAATTATTTGTATGCTGTATTCCCCATCTGAGGATGTGAGTTCCTTGAAAGAAAAGATTGTTTTTGCTGGTTTTTTTTTTTTTATATCCCAGGTGCTTAAAATAAGGCCCGGTACATTGTATTTATATAATAGATGCTTGTTGACTTGTAGATTTACTTTACTACAATCTAAGAAAAAAAATTTTTTTCTATCTATATCTGAGATTTTGGGGGGAGTAAAAGAAGCTCTTGGAGAAACTTTCTCTACCAATGTATATTGGCAATTTCTCTGAAATTTATACTTTAAATCTTTGCCTGGAGGATTGAGACTCACAGTGCATCTCAGAAATTGGAGTTGAACTCGGGTGTTTTTATCTCCAAAACCAGCTATTTAACAACTAAATAACCCTGCTTTTCAAGTAAACTATCTCTATAATATCTCCCTTATCTACCATTTCAGTAATACTGTAAAAATAAAGGAAAATAAAGAAATGAGCTTCTATAAAATATAGAATGTGGACTGCTTTTGATTAAGCTCTTCTAGATTCAAGTATGCAATCTTCCTTCTTATGTTCTTGATCTTTTAAATGATTGTTCTTAAATTTTCGCAGAAATGGAAAATCAAGGACATTGGCTTATATTTTTTTTATTCTTTTTCCTTCCTCTTTAAAAATGGCATAGATCACATATTACCACATTCTTTTAGATATCACTCTCTGGTGCTAAGTAATCGCATCCATCAGGTCTTTAAAAACCCAATAATGTAGATCACTGAGGCCTGGTGACTTGAATTTCTCAAGCTGACTAGGTATTTTTTTTTACTAATTCCTTACTCATCTTGTATATCATTTTCTTGGAGGACATTTTTATTCTCTTATTTTTAATGCAAAGGTATTTTTTCACAAAATAAAGAGGAATAAGAATTGAATAGCTTTTTCTCTCTGTTTTCAGCTATTATTGCCTCATTCATTCTGAGCAGAAGTTCTATTCCTTCTTTGGATTTCTCTTTCTTTATACTCAAATTTTCAATATTCATATCTCAAGAGTTCCTTCAAATAATACATAAATATGGATGTATATATTATATATATATATATGTATGCTATATAACTCCTGTTCATGTACTCACTTAGCTTTGCCACAAAGAGTTAACCCAAAGGAATGTATATCTTCTTTGCTTTTTGTTTTTGTTTTTATGTGATGTTGAGAGGGAGCAGCCCAGAGCAATAGAGCACTCTAGCTGCCAATCTATCATTATTCTTTCTTGCTATGGGACTATCTCATCTCACCTTGAAAATGGCTTTTATTCCTTCTTCTCTTTTCAAGTACTTCTTTGGGCATATATATATGTTAAAGTCTTTTCATACCAGCAGCAACACTATTTTGATTGTTCTTTACTTTCCTATCGAACCTCATTAAAAATTGGGTTTATCACTCCTGACAATTTTTATAGGACTATATCACTCTCACATTTATTTCTTTAATTTCCTCTTTTTTAGATTAAAAAAAAATCTAAGCTCTTTTATGAGTTCCCTGTGTGTCTGCATTGCTGTCCATTAAATTCCGTTTTTCTTTCTTATCAAAAATTGTTTTGTTTCTCCAACTTTCAGTCTTGAGCTTTCCATCACTCTCAGGCTGAATTCAGTTACAGAACCTAGTTCATGCAATCTTATCCTTCTGAAATCTTCTTTTCCACAGACTGGGATATATGCCACACTATTCCTGATATGCCATTCCTCTATCAGAAATTCTGGATCATTTACTTTATCCATAATTTTGATGTCACACCTATGTGCCAGAATTATAATCTATTTTCCCAATTCCTCATTTGTTTCATTTTTTGGTCCAGGTGGTTTGCTCAGGTCATCTACTACATCTATCCCATCCTCATCCATGTTTAAGTTCATTCCCTGAATACCTTAAAACCCAGCCCCAAAATCAAGTCAACTCTGTCATTTTTCCTGGAAAGGATGTGTGATCTTTTCTTTTATGGTTACATTCATTATTTCCATAATTTTTTTAAAAATAAATTGTGTTCCCTGGACCCTACTCCCCTTTCCAGCTTGTCTCCTCCTATTAGGATGTCAACTCACTGAAGGAAGAGACAGTCTTTGTTTTTGTATTTCTATTTGTACTCAATAAGAAATAGTATTAGCATTAAGTAATCATGAAATGGGCAACTAGGGGGAAAAGTGGATAGATTATCAGATCTGATATTAAAGACTTATCTTTCCAAGTTTAAATTGGATCTCAAACACTATCTGTGGGATCCTGGGCAGGTCACTTAACCCCATTTGTCTCATCGTTCTCATTTGTAAAATGAGCTGCAGAAGGAAATGCTAAACTACTCTATTCTCTTTGCCAAGAAAATTCCACATGGAGTCATGAAAAGTAAAACACAACTAAAAATGTCTAAACAACAACAATCGTGTAATAATTACATAATGAATGTTTTCTTATTCATGAATTCATTTGTCCCTCTATCATTATATTATGCTTTCCCTTTTTATTTCCTTATTTTTTTCACTATCTACATTTTTCTTTATAATGCTACTTCCATATCCCATCCTTTACCTATTCTATTTCCTTTAAATAATTTTTATGGAATGTCATGTTCAACTAATTGTTTTCATTCCAATATACTTCAATTGATACCTATGCAATCAAAATTGTCCCCTTATAATAGGACTCCTAGTTTCTCTTTCCAATTACCTAAATACTTGGCATTTGAGTTTAGACATTTGAAATCATGGATTTTACTACAAGTTTATTTCTTCAAATTTGTCTCCTGAGAAATTCTGTGTATCTCAATTATAATTGTTCCTTCAGTGCAGCTACTACTAAATGTAGTATTAGACTTGGTCAATATATATATATACAGTCAGTTTTTTCCTCTGCAATCTTTTTTAAAGTCTTATCATTATATGTGCAAGACACCAAGCAAGTGTGAATGTGTGTATATGTATGGGGGTACACATATTTGTTTATTTATTTGTTTTAACCAGTCTTAGTTGGAATACAACTATTACTGTATATTAAACAAAGGTCTAGAAATAGACATCCCATTCTCAGGTACCATCTTTTTAGCCTATTGCTCATTTCCACATCATTTTTTTTTGCTCTTCTACATACATTTCCTTTAATAAGTAGCAATAAGGCAAACAATCTTTGTCTTAATAATATTCAGCAAACTTTTTGGCAAAAACATTTCTAGTTCCTATTTGGCAGCATCATTCATGCCTATGTGAATCATCATAAGTGGGTAGGTGTTTGGCAGATATTTAATAACCAGCACTCAGGAGAAATACAAAATAAAGTTGGCATAATTTTAGGTGTAATCATGTAGATTTTTCTTTTCTATTAATTTTTACTGAATCACTTCCTTAAATCCATATAATTAACAAAACAGTAAAGCAATCACTGATTTGTAGAATTTGTTGATTTCTGGGATGCAAATGTACACACTGAAAATTTTATAATCATCTCTTTCTGTGGAATGATCTGGCTCTAACACAGTCTTGGACATAGCTCCAGAAAGACAACAGACCATTCTATTATTGTTAACAATCTAATTGTTGAGGAAATCATAAACCACCACCACTTTTCTGACTCTTATTTAATGTTATTGTCATTTTCAGTTGTGTCCAACTCTTCATTACCAGAGCAGAGCTTTAAATTCAGATTTCTTTGTTCCCATCAAGGCTTTACCACCATCAATATGTTAGCACAAAATGAATACATTTTCAGCTTAGAATGAAGAAATATCCCTCAATCTCCCTTACTTTCTCTTCTGGAAAGGAGAACAGGTTAACCTTAAAATATAGAAAGCAGATGGTTCTGGCAGAAATACAGATATTACATGCTCAATACAAATCATGGCAAAATCTATTGTGCTATCCATATTTATTGAGATTCTCAGGCTTAAGGAAAAAAAAAGACTTTACACATTTGTACCTAACCTTCAAAACACCTTGAAAATTTTTTATGGATTTTTTTTTTCTTTTCTTCAAGTCACTGTGAGAAAATGTTGTGAGAAAAGTGAGAAGAAAGGACTTGAAATGATAAAGAAGGAAAGGGAAATTTGAAGATGATTTGTATGGATTTGGACATGTTCCCAATCTGAAGATCTGTTTGGTAGCAAAACCTGAAGGAAAATAAAAGCTTAGCATTTCTGTTGTCTGCTTTTTTTATGTTATCTATTCTGTTATCTATCCAAGAAGCACTCTCACCCTTCTTGTATCTTCCTTTTATCCCCAGTATAGCTGTGTGTTCATTTTTTATAGATCTAAAAAGCATTTAATTATTAGCCACAGATTGTTCTGGACTTGATTCTACCTAGACTATTTCTTCAGAACTATGCCATTATTTCATTCACCTTTACATATGTGCTCTTGTTTCTGTCTTCACATTTTTTTTTATTTGTGGCTTCCTCACCAATCTTTTTAGTCAACTCCCTTTTACTTCCCCACAAAGTTATTTTGGAAACAATTGGTCTTGAATAGATATTCCCTAAAATATTTCATATCATGTCTACTTATTTTTTTCTACAACTCTTTGAAATACACTTTCCCAAAATCTAGATTGCAAATCAAATGAAGAGCCCAGATTTTCTTTTAATGTCTACTTCAAATTTACTTCCTCCCAAAGTTGACACCATTCACACACACATACACAAATTACTTTATCCTTCAGTTATACCTCACTGGACAGAATCAAGCTGAGAATATCAATGACCTTAAGTTGTTTCATCGTTCAGTCACATTTTTCAAAGTATGATGTGATTAGTAAGGCACATGAAGAATTTATCAGGTAAACTGATTATGACAGAATGACAGCTCTAACAGATGTCTAGATAATTGAAACCCCCCATCCATATGATATCATGCTTCAATGAAAAATTTGTGATCTGTATCCCAAATTCTTTATCTATTTCCTTCTTCTGGCCAGATGGTACATAACAATATCTCCCTCCATTTATCTTTACCCATATGGTTTCTACCATGCTTTCTCCTTCTGATAGATGTTTTTTCCTCATCTGAGGATAAATGATAATACTAACATGTATATAGTGCTTTAAAAGTTTGCAAAACACTTTTTATATGTAAACACATTTGATCTTCATAAAAATCATAGAAAGTAAATATTAGTATCCTCATTTTACAGATAAGGAAACTGAGCCAGAGAAAGGTTAAATGACTTATCCAGAGATATCTGATTCAGAATTCAAACTCCTGGTTCCTGAAACCAAGTCCAGAATCTTATTCTTTGCATCACCAAGCTGTCAATATATAACAAAAAAAAATGAAAATACATCTAAACACCTATTTGGTCATACCTTTAATATATTTGTTTTTTTTTCCTTGTTTTGTTTTGTTTTTGTATAAATTATGCTAATAGTTATATTCAAATCCAGTTCTTTCCAAAAAATCTCAGTGATACCTGTGTGGATTGATTTGTTTCCTATCACCTTAATCTATCACTTAATTTATTACAAACAGACACACAGAATGTCTCTGTATGTGTGTATGTATATTTATCATATGGCATATACACATAAATACTTAAGCACATGACTTTTATTCCTTGAAGAGAAGTTCAGAAATCACAGATTTTAGGGTGGAAAAGACCTCCAACATTTTCTAGTCCAACCCCATCATTTTAAAGATAAGAAACAAACCCAGAGGGTTTTTTTCTTTGTTTGTTTTTGTTCTTGTTGTGTGCTGTATGTTTTTAATAATGCAAAGGTAAATGTCACCACACCACTAATTAGAAACACACAATTTGAATCAGTAGGGCATGAATTTAATTAGATTTTACTGAACAAAGAAATTAGGCTGATGCCAAAGATATGTGACAGTGGTTGTTCTTCAAAGTGAATGAAGGCTTTAATGGGGCCACACTCTTATCTCAGGACCCTCAGAATGTATTGAATATTCAGCCATCTGAGACTTCCTCCAATTTTATCCTTATTCTTTTATGTCACTGGAGAACTCTGAGAAAGGTCAGATTCACTCCATTGACCTGGATTTTAAAAATATAAATAAGATCCCAAAAGTCTCTCACTATTTTCTGTTCTTCTTCCTGATTCTCTCCACTTCTTTTTCATTCTTCTCTTCTCACTCTCTTTGACACCAGATTTCAATATAATCAATAAAGTGCATTTTTTTTCTTCTTCCATTGAGCGCTATTAGAAACAGTGTTGTTAAAATGTCTTTCCCATCTCACCTCTCTCTGACATGCCCAAATCTTTCACCTCTAAGAAAAGTTTAGTACTCTCACTTACTAGTATGGATTTTATTTCCCTTTCTCAATGGAAAAAAAGAACTCATATAAAGAGCTCCCAACCTGTTATTTAGTCCAGACAAATGGAAACAAATCATGAACTTTCAATGTAAATGTAATATCAGGGAAAGAAAAGGTCTTCATTCTGTTTCAGTGTTCAAAGTGGTATTTAAATTTTACAAGACACATAGATTGCTTCTGCCGCACTAAATTGGAACCATTTAAAGTGGAATTTGGAATAGAAATAGAACAGATAGAAAACGTACTTTAAGAAGACTGCTATTAATCAGACTCTAAAACTTTCTGAATTTGTGAATTGGACATCCCAGAGATATCTTAAACCCAACATATCCAAAAGATTATCTTTCTCTCCCCATAAAACTCCACCGTGTCTATCACTGCCAAGGGCATCCCCTTTTCCCCAGAAACCCCATATAACAACCTAAGTTATTATCCTTGACTCTGTACTCTCTCTCTTATTGCTCCTCTAAATCCAATCTATTTTCAAGGCCTGTCAATTCTACTTTTACAATATCTTTGTTATATGCCCTCTTCTCCTTTGGTTCATTTCCACCACCCTGGTACAAGCCCTTATCATTTAATTCCTGGACTATTGCACTAGTCTGTTTATTGTTCTTAACTGACTTAAATCTCTCCCAACTTCACTCAATCATCCATCCACTCAATTTCCAAAGTGATCTTCCTGAAATTCAAGTTTGACCATGTCACTGGCTCCCTTTTATATTGATAATAGCCTCCTTAATGGTTCTTGCCAAAGAAAATACATCCCCTATCTCCGAGTTTTCACTACATCTCTTCCATACCTGGAAAGCTACTCTCCTCATGTCTGCTTCCTGACTTCCCTAGCTTTTCTGTAAAGACCTTGATTCCTGGAAAAGATCTTTCTGGGTCTCCTTCAATGCTTCTGTCTCCCTCTGATATTGCCTCAATTCATTACTTTTGATGAGAGGAGTATGAGAATATTTCTCTAGACTTTTAGCAATCTTTGACTTTAAACCAACTGATGATCACATTTAGGTAAGTAAAAATTGTTGCTTCATCAGACATTCTATGAACTTTTCCTCTCTAGACTATAATTGGGGAAAGAGGTCAAACTTAAATTTTAGCTTTTGTAATTTTTTTAAATCTTACTTTAATCCATGGCTGTGAAGAGATTCTCTTTCTTTTGCATAGCCCTAAATGGGTAATCATAGGCATGGTCAAGAATGAGCAAAGGCCCTCATTATTAGTATTGCAAGATTAATAATGTAAAGGAGAGAATATTGATGCACTTTAACAAAATCAGAATTTTGAAAAATGCATATGTGTGCATATGTATCTTCCTTTATGTGTATATATGTGTGTCCCTATTCTAAGAAAAGAGTCTCCTGTCTAGAGTTATATAAATTCTAAAGTATATGTGCATGCAAGGGTTATACAAGATATTCTTAAGCACAGAACTTATCAAAAAATATATTGAGTTTTGGGGAATGATAATAAAATGTGTCTCAAGGCAATAAGAATTTAGAGCTTTGTTTCCCACTAAATTTAAAGTTGTATAATTTATCATAAATAAAAAAGAAAACAAACAAAAGTGAGCTCTTTTATAATATTATTCAGGAAATATTTGTTACATTTAAGGAGTATTGCCTGTGAAGAGTGTGGATGGAAAGGTTGAAAGTGTGTTTGTTCTCCAAGGTAAGAAACTTGAACAAAGCAAAAATATAAAGAGGGAGTAAATCTTACCCAAGGATATTTATTAGCACTTATTCATAATAATGTGGTTATATAAATGTATATGTATATGTATGTACACAGATATGGATCTACATTTACATATATATATACATATATGTATTTACATATAATGATGAAATTTATTGTTGAGTATTTAAGGAGAGAATTTAGAATCTATTTAAAGTTCTCATCTTGGGACACAATTGAAGCTGAGGGTCATTACTAGAAATGACGTGTCAGGTTGTATTTAACATTTAACAAAATGCTTGGAGCAGAGCAGGTGCTTCATAAATTCTTGATGACTACTTGATTCATTGTAAAATACAACTAAGAATCACTACCTCCGGTGATTGTCAAAGAAGAAAATAAATGTAGAAAATATGTGTAAAGAAAACAAATATTTTAAAATAATTATCTATTAACATAAATTGATACAAAAGCAAAGATAATTTTTGCTCTTAAATAGCATAAATTCTAATGTGAAAATAATGATCAGGAAAGGGATTTTTATCTAAAAAGCTACTGGGATTAATATGTGGGGATATAAGGGAGTATTTTGCAACACCGTGTCCAGGAACAACGGTAGAGTAAATTTGCTCATCAAACATTGTTATAAATTGAAACAATGGGAGCAGAAAGGTTGGGGAGAGTTGCCTCCTGGAAAAGTAACTGTTGAGACTGAGGGAGAGACCAACAGAGAATAAGGAGTAAATTAAAGAATGGCTAGTATGCTTCTAAAATAGTGAACTAGGAAAGGAAGTTACTAATTAGTCCAAAGGACCACCAGTGTATAATTTTCTCCAGGGCTGGTCTTTGGTATAGGTGGTAAAGTACTTGAGGTATCTGTGCTAGAGAGAGTTGGAAAACAGGGAATGAAATGAAATTCCCAGCTGGAAATTCAGGAAATTTATAATATTTGAACTTCTTGGTTTGGTTTTTCTCTCTTATCATCAGGATTTGATATTGTTGTGATATCACCATTTGAAATGAGATCAATCGCTGCCTCTATAAAAGGAGTTTCAGATCTACATATTCAATTTTAATCTTTATTTTTTTCATTCCAATCTTATATTTCCAAATACTTTTTTAAGTATCTCCAAGTCTATGCCCCATAGATAACTCAAGCTCAAAAAATGTAAAATGAAATGTTTTTTATCCTTCCTCCAAACTGCAGAATGCACAGGAACCATTCCCTAATAAAACCATCTTGGCAGTTAGACTAAAACATTTTGAGACAGCCAGCAGGACTTAAACCTATTGGTAAATTAGTGGATTGCTTACCCCAAGGAAGTGAAGATTTCCCCTCACAAAATGGGTTCACAAGAACAATTTGTTCCAATGTCCTTAAAGCTAGCTGAGGTAAGCCCTATGGAATATTTAGAATTTGGTCAGTCATCAAAAACTATGAAGATAGTCATTCACTATATTCTGGACTGTCACCAATCATGCTTACTTTTGTTTGTCCATCAGAATTTGATGGCTGAAAGAGGGAATGGGGCAGACAACTTTGCACAATTCTGCCTCACTTAAATCCAACTTACATGTAATCAAGATCGCTCTAGTAATATTATTGGTCTTTTTTGAAAATAAAGGACATAGGTTTGTGATAGAAAGTGCCATCCACATTCAGAGAGAGAATATGGAGACCAGAATGTGTATCAAAATATCATATTTTTGCCTTTTGTTGTTGTTTGCTTGTTTTTTTTCCTTTCTTATGTTTTTCCCTTTTGATCTATTTTTTTGCACAGCGTAACAGATATGGAAATAGGTTTAGAAGAATTTCAGATGTTTAATTCCTGTTGAATTGCCTGCTGTCTTGGGCATAAAAGAGGAGGAAAAGGAGAAAAAAATGGAACATAAAGTTTTACAAAGGTAAGTGCTGAAAACGGCATGATTTGGAAAAACAAAATACTATTAAAATATGAAAAAGGAAAAAAATTTAAAAAGAAAATGAAGGACAAATAACAGTAGCTTGCATGAAATGTAAGATTTCTGAACAATAAATCTATTTAAACTATTATGATCCAATGTAATTAATGATTACTAATAATATAAAATCAGTGTTAAAATCTATCAATGAACCAGCTACTTTTTGAATCTTCAATCTAAATAATATAAAGTGTTACCTGGTATCAATAGAAAAGGTATTCAATTCTGCAATTTTTATTGCTGAAAGGGGGAAAAATCCCTCAATGTGGAATCAGGACTTCAATTATAATATATATTATTATCAGGTTGAAGAAACTCAAAATACTAAGTTAAAAGATGAAAAGGGTCAGCAGATTTGCAAGTATTTGAAGAAGTATGGCAGAGAAATAGTCTTGAATACTTGGTCCAGGAAATCATATCTATAAAAAGTGAATGAAAAAGGCATATTGAGGTGTGGTATAAAGGGAAAAATAAACAAACCTTCCTGATATTTCAAGCTAACTAAAAAAGTAATTACATGACAGATGGAGGCTTATATAAGCAATTTCTTCAATGGAGGACTGCAAGAGACTGAATGAAAATTTGTGAAGTTGTACTAGAGGAAAATCTTAGTCAAATATAGTTTGGGCCAAATGGTTTCTGAAGTGCCATTTAATTCTGGGTTTCTTTGATTTAATAGTGCTGATCTCATTTTTGTCTCCCTGTGAAACTTGGACAGCGCAACACACCATGCGAGGAAACTAAATGGTTTCCATTTGAATTGTCTTGGGAAGATTCTGAAGATTACCTGGCAGGATCAGGTACAGGACATTGAGGTCCTTTCTTGAACTAAACTCCAAGCATCCCAACTCTACTGCAGAGAGCACAACTCCATTGGGATGGCCACTTTGTTTGAATGCCAAATGTATGATTGCTAAAAAGACTATTTTATTCACACAGGGCAAACACTCACAAAGTCATCAGAAAAAAGCAATACAAGAATACTCTCAAGTTGTGTCTTGAGAACTTTAGAATTGATCATATAATATGACACTGGCACAGGACCAGTGCTGTGTCGTGCTCCATGAGAAAAACAGGACTGAATTAGTTCAAAAGAAATGCAAGATGCACAAAGTTAGAGAATTCACTCCAAATGTTCATAGGGACTATTTGTCCCTATGGCAGAGCATTCCAACCCCATCTGGGTCTGATCAACTATAGTTGGATATGCTAACTTGACGCTAACATGGTGATACCATTTTAGTCCTCTTCGAGAATGAAAGACAACAACCACTTACAAAATGTTTTTATTTTAATAAGTACACTTGGCTTTGGTATTATCTCAGACTAAACTTGTGATTATCTGAGTGGAAGAAAAAGTAAAGTAGCTGCCTAATTTTGTCAATTTTATGAGTGTAATAAAATATTTAAAGTTTAACCAAATTATATCTTTATATGAGAAAGATTAATAATAGATTATTATTATATTCATAAGCATAGAACATATTAAATTTGTCCCTGTTTTCTCTTCACATACTGATTTTAATCATATTTGAGATAATCTAGAATACAAAATCTGTGCGCAGTAAGTATTTTATGTTTTCAGTATTGAATATACTCCAAAGGCATAATGAGAATGAATGATTTGTTACATTTTTATAAGGTATCAAATCATTTTGTTGACAGTGATTTATGTAAAAAACAAAAATGATACATCTCTTAAAAATGATAAATGGAAAATTAACTTTGAAAATAAGATTTAAAATTCTTCTCAGTTTTTGATTGCTTTTTTATACTGAATTACTTGTCAAAAAATTAAGATAGAAAATATTAAAAACCCAGGAATAACAATATATTTTAAAGATCTGTGTTTCATCAAGGGCCTTCAAGTGTGAAATATCCAATCCCAAATCTAGGCTATCTACTCCTCTGTACGATGTATAAGATCATGGTACACACTCTGCTTGTTCATGAAAACATAAACAACAAATGAGTACTTTCTTCCTTTATTCCCCTAATGAATGTTTCCAGACAAGTTACTCAAGGTTCAAGATAGTCAACAGAGATAAAACAAAGTTCATGTGCTACTGACAATTTATTTACTTTTCCTAGTCAACCAGAAAACACAATTTGTTGAAAGGTAAGGCATTTGATGGCATATTATATAGAGAAAAATGGTAATACATCACTTCTCCCATAAACTTGGGGCACACTTTTCTTCAAATGTGCACACCATCAATAAGAAGAGTAGATATACCTGAGGAATATATGTATTTACAGCATATGTGTGAGAGACATGCACATGGAGAACATACCTAAGAGGACCACAAGAACCCCTCATGTTATGGGGCTGTCTATGGCTTTTTAAAATTATTTCATTGTCCACATTGTACCTGCTCCACAATGTGTGTAAGAATCCACCCCTTCTTTGATGTTAAATCACATTTTCTACATATGTGCTCTCTACAAATACTCCCTGACCACACATTTTTCTAAGTGTTTCCATTTTCTCACTGATGCTGTATATATTTGATGGACAGTCTGCCCCAAAATATGTGGCAGAAATTATTCATTTATTTTTCTTACTACAAAATATACTATTGAAACTCTTTAATTTGAATTATGTCTTCTAGTTTGTTGGCATCTCATAAGCTATTATTTATAAATATAAATAATTCCCCCATACTCTCTTCTCACACACATACCCCCCAAAATGCTGTGAATCTTTGATATCTCATTGCTTCCAAATTTTGGCTTCATTTGTGATATACAGCATAGATTTTACTTTTTCTCCATAAAAGGAACAATGTATTCATCATTTCTTATAATGTAAGGGTTGAAGATTTAAGCTTTGTTTAGTCGTAATAATAATGATAATAGGTAATATTTATATAGTGATTGCAATGTGCCAAGCACTGTGTTGCATGTTTTATAATCATTATCTCATTTAATCCTCACATCAGTTCTAGGAGATAGGAGCTATTGATGTCTCCATTTTACAAATGAGGAAACAGAGGCAAATAGAGGTTAAGTAATTTGTTCAGTATCAAACTAGAGGAAAAAAAATCCTTTAATGATCTGTCTACCACGCTGTCCCTCAACTACTCATTTTCCATCTTTCCCTAAGATCTGACTAAAAGTCAGTTTTCTGCAAATGACCTTTCCCAGTCCTTCTGCATCCCCAACTGTCTTTTCTTTTTGTATTAACTTCATTTACTTCAAATATATTTTGCATATGTCTCATTATTTAATTGTATCCCCCCCATTAGAAAGTATGCTTCTTGAGGCCAGGAATCCTTTTTTGTTATTGTTTTTTGTTTTTGTTTTTGCCTTTGATTCCTAGCACTTAGCACAGTACCTGGTACATATTTAAATTTTAATAAGCATTTGCAGGGAACTTTTCTCTCAAAGATAGTTTCTAAAAACCAAGTAGTTTTAGAATACAGAACAGCCTATCATAAAAGAAGAGCCTATCTCTCTGTCTTTGAAATTACTTTCTTCCATAAGAAGGAATTATGACCTTATCACAAGCCTCTAGCTAGCCTATCATTAAAAAAAAAAAACTTTATAATTGCCACCTAAGTACCTTGTAGAAATATTCTGCACCCAAGCCTGTTTCAGGAATCTTTACCCAGTATATCTCATTGAGTAGTGTGTGTTTAAGACACTTCATTTCCCCTAACTATCCAAGCTCCATTGGTCCTCCATACAAATGAAAATGGAAAGAGAAGGCTAAGAACCAGTCTTGGGTGAAATCTGATTTCTTTTCACTCAGTCCAATTTCAAATTTCTCTCTTTATTAGGCACATGACATCAACAAGCTTTCTGGGTTCTGAACCTAGACTTTCTTTTTTTGTTGTTTTTGATTTTATTTTATTTGCAGAACATGTATGGGTAATTCTTCAACATTAACCCTTACAAAGCTTTCTGTTACAAGTTTTTCCTTCCTAGTCCCCACCCCTCCCCTAGACGGCAGGATATCCACTACATGTTAATTATGTTAAAATATTGGCAAATCGAATATATGTATGCATATTTCCAAACTTACTGTTGTGCAAGAAAAATCGTATTTACAAGAAAGACATATCAGACAAAGGAAACACAATGTAAGCAAACATCGATCAAGAATATGAGAATGTTATGTTGTGGTCCACATTTCACATCCCTCTCTCTGGGTATATATGGCTTTCTTCAGTGAACAATTGGAAGTAGTTTGAAATATTTCATTGCTGAAGAGAGCCATGTCCATCAGAAATTATCATCATATAGTATTGTTGTTGCCGTGTATAAAGATCTCCTGGGTCTGCTCATTTCACTCAGCATCAGTTCATGCAAGTCTCTCCAGGCCTCTCTAAAATCATCCTGCTGGTCGTTTCTTACAGAGCAATAATATTCCATAATATTCATATACCATAATTTATTCAGTCATTCTCCAATTGATGGGCATCCATTCAGTTTCCAGTTTCTAGCTACTACTAAAAGGGCTGCCACAAACATTCTTGCACATGTGGGGCCCTTCCTTTATGATTTCTTTGGGATATAAGCCCAAAAGAAACACTGCTGGGTCAAAGGGTATACACAGTTTGATAACTTTTTGAGCATAGCTCCAAATTGCTCTCCAGAATGGCTGGATCCTTAACCTAAACTTTCTTAATTTGAAGATGCATCTACTAACTTTAAGGACTACCTATCTACTACACCAAATATGGTGGGCTTTTTTCATAATTAATTAATTGGATTTATCCAAAAACATGTCAGATTGTTTGATACTTTAACAAAGGGAAACTTTTATTAAATAAAATTTCCAAAATCTCCAAAAACATCTTCATTTGTTTATAATGATGGTACTAGCATTTTGGAGCAATGCAAGTGAAGGGATCTTCAAAATAATTTGTGAGTCCTCTGAGTTTTCAAATGAGAATGCTTATTTAATTTATAATTCAGCTCCCTATTAACAATATCATTCTTCTTGGTAGAGAAAATGTAAGTAAAATGTGACTGGACAACTCTGACTTCTTTTCTCCTTATAATCTAACTACTACTTTTATTTTTTTCTTTGAGTCTCTTCTTTTCCTTAAAATAGCTTTTAAAACATTTTTTGGTTTTGGTTTACCTTAGTCCATTCTGAGTTTTAGGAATCCATATACTATTCTAGCAGTCCTGATACTATTCTGTATTGTTAAAATTTAAAACCTTTATGAACTGTTAAATGGAAGAAACCCCAGATCCAAAAAAGAGACCTAGAATGAGCCAGTCCAATCACAGTTTACAAAAATTATAATTGCATTTATTGCCTAAGATGGAGATTCGGAGCTAGAACTATGAAACAGGATCCATATCTGTTTGAAGAGAAGTGGGAAAGAATGAGATGTTTATATTTTTCAAGCAAAGGAACGTCTAGAAAGGAATAAGGCAGGGAACACCATTCCCAAGGGGAGCAGGAAACCCAGAAAGAGAGGGAATGAGGAATTCCAGATGTCAGAACTGTTGCCCTTTGAGAAGGCATTTCTGGTGATGAGCAGGCACAACAGTTTGAGGATTTAGCAGAAACATCAAGACAAGTGAATGTCTCCAAAAACCATAAAACAGGATATATCTGAGAGCCTCATAACCAATAGTGAGGGGAATCTCTGAAGATAAGGATGTTTTTTGAAGGTCTATAACCCACCAAATGGCTCAGAGTGTATTTCAAAGCTGTTAAGAGCTTAATTGACTTTAAAATTGCTGATTTTCTGCAAATCCAGCTGGGTTTACTCTTTATCACTTCAAAGGATTGTTGGTATGTCAAGTAGCCCTGGGCCTCAAAAGTCTTCCTGATTGGCTACTTGCTGTGATATTCTATTGTCTGGTTTCCTTATAAAAAGAAAAGCTTTCTTTTTCTTTTTTCTTTTATACTTTTTTATTTTCTCAAATACATGAAAAGATAGTTTTCAACATTCACTTTTGAAAAAAATTGAGTTCCAAATTTTTCTCCCTTTCTCCTCTCTCTACCCTCCCCAATACAGCAAGCAACCCAATATAGATTAAACATGTGCAATTCTTTTAAACATATTAACTTATTTTTGATGCTGTGCAAGCAAAATCAGATCAAAAAGGAAAAAATGAGAAAGAAAAAAAAGCACAAGCAAACAACAAAAACGATGAAAACCCTGTGTTGTCATCCATATTCAGTTCCCATAGTCCTCTCTCTAAATGCAAATGGATATCTTCATCACAAGTCTATTGGAATTTTTCTGAATCACCTCATTGTTGAAAAGAACCAAGTCCATCCCAGTTAATCATCACATAATCTTAAGGTTTCTGTGTATAATATTTTCTTGGTTCTACTCACTTCAATTAGCATTAGTTCATGTAAGTCTCTCCAGGCCTCTCTGAAATCATCCTCCTGATCATTTCTTATAGAACAATAATATTCTATAACATTCATATACCATAACTTATTTGGCCATTCCCCAGCTGATGGACATCCACTCAGTTTCTAGTTTCTTGCCACTACAAAAAGGGCTGCTACAAACATTTTTGCACCTGTGGGTCTTTTTACCTTTTTTATGATCTCTTTGGGATACATACCCAGGAGGGACACTGCTGGAGCAAAGCCTAATCAAAATTTTATAGCCCTTTGGGCATAGTTCCAAACTACTCTGTAGAATGGTTGGATCAGTTCACAATGTCACCAACAGTGCATAAGTGTCCCAGTTTCCCCACATTCCCTCCAACATTTATCATTATATTTTCTGATCATCTTAGCCAATCTGTTCTCCTTTACTATAAATATATATATATATATATATATATAATTACTTTTCCTAAGTTTCCCATACTTTCTACTCCCAGCAGCATATTCCTCTCTCTTAGTGACAATAAGATCCAAAATAGATTATCACTTGGTTGGTCATTCAAACTTTAGAATTAAGATAAGTGAAGAAATAATTATCTATTCCATATTTAGGAGAAAAAGCACCACAGGAGATGTCAAAATAATGTCTCTTCCTTCTATTAAACTATAATTCTGCAGGAATTCTGTTTTTGAACTTTTTATCTATAGTATATGCAGAAGATAATATTGCTTTTTTTTTTTTTTAATCCAGAGATCATTGTCCAAATACTCTCAAACTTTCTTTCTTCTCTGGTTCCTAGAATTAGCCTTAGTTTAACTTTGTCCACAAAATGGGAATGGCCAAACTAGTCTGTCTTATAGATTCTCATGAAAATAATTTTCTATAAAGCAGTTTGAACATAAATCTAATATTAATATTAAATTGAATTATTCCTTATGTTAAATTATACTGCCAATGATAGGAAGTAATATAGCCTAAAATTTCCATAAAGGATTATTGTAATCATTATTTTTCTATGATAGATTCCTAATTTCCAATTTATCCAATATTTAAATGGAAACATATGCCCATATTTACTCATTTGATATTAAACAATAAAACTATGCATTTTCTATTTTACTTACAAATAGGCAAAAATTGTTTTTCTAATATTTTTTAAAGAAATGCATTTCTGCTTTCACATCTAATACCAAATCTAAATATGCTTAGTTAAAATAAACTTAATGGATTGCTGATCAAATAATTGAATGAAATTAAATTTATTGATTAAACATCTAACAAAATCTGTCTTTTTTACTTTTAAAAAATAAAACACTCATTGACTGAATTTTCTAACAGCCATTAGTCAGATAAAAGTAATTTAGACTTTTGAAAAGAAGTTGCCATTGGCCCAAGATCATTGATCTTACTAAATTATAAAAAAGAAAAATTAAGATTATATAAACACACGAATTATTAAAAAAGGCCCTTGTTCTTTACTGACATCATGACACCATCAATGTAATAATGTCATGATATATTAATAGCTCAATTTATATTCATAACATAAAAATGAACATTTGATATGTATAAGGCACTGTTATGGGAAAGGCATACACAAAACAGAAAAATATTCCTTGTCCTCATAGAATTTACATTTCTTTGTAGGTATAAAACGTACACATAAAGTAAATTAAATAGAATTTGAGGAGAGACAGACATAGATAGAGATAGAAATACAGAGATACGGACAGAGAGAGAGACAGATACAAAGAAAAAGAGGGATAAAGAAACAGAGAGTAAGCACCAATTAGGAGAATCAGAAAAAATTGTACATAGATGAAGCTTGAAAGGAGTTAATAATTCTAAGACATGAAATTAGGTGATTCTCCAGTACTTTCAAAAGTGAAGGGGATGAAGAGTTCTGAAACACAACATTATCATCACAGTTTCTTGCTTTAATATAAATAACCACATATTTAATAGCCATATTTCTCAATCATGTTCTAGTATTCAGCTAAACTTCATCTGTCTTATTGTTCATTTTCTGCAAGGTCAGATAGCACTTTTAGAATGATATGATGGAAATAATCTGGGACGTCAACAAGAGCAAAACCTTGATTTAGCATAATTGTTCTATTCAGATTCCCTTTTTGTTGCTCAATCTTTCAGTTGTGTTCATCTCTTCTTGATCCCATAACTATGGGGTTTTATTGACAAAGATACTGCAGTGGTTTGCCTTTTCTTTCTCTAGTTTTACGCAGGCAGAGGTTAAGTGACTTAATCAGAGTCACAAAGTTAGTTCTTGAGATCAGATTTAAACTCTGATCTTTCAGACTCTGCTTGGAGTCAAGAAGATTCATCATCCTGAATTCAATCTGGCCTCAGACAGTTACTGTGTGATCTGAGCACAGTAAAACTAAACTTAAACCTGTTTGCTTCTTCATCTGTAAAATGATCTAGAGCAGAAAATAGCACACCTTTCCAATGATTTTGCCAAAAAAACAAAAACAAAAAAAAAAAGAAAAAAAAAAAACGAAGCCACAAAAAGGCACAACTGAAAACCGACTGAACAACTTTCTGACTCTATTCCCTGTAGCACCTAAATGCCTATTCCCATTTCCTACTTTTCTAATAAAGAAAGGAAAAAAACCCTTCATCTACTATTGATTTCTAATATTTAGTTATTTGGTCTCTGCTTTCTAAAAGATAAATCTTAAGAATTCCATACCTGAGGTGGCTCTCTTCAACAATGAGATGATTCAGACCGGTTCCAATGATCTTATGATGAAGAGAGCCATCTATACCCAGAGAAAGGATGTGTGAACTAAATATGGTTCACAAGATAGCATTTTCACTTTTTGTTGTTATTTGCTTGCATTTTATTTTCTTTCTCATTTTTTCCGGTTTGATTTGATTTTTCTTGTGCAGCAAGATAATTGTATAAATATGCATACATATATTGGATTTAACATATATTTCTACCATGTTTAACATAAAAAAGAATTCCATACCTGTGAAAACAAATGCATAAAACAAGATAATATAATTATAAAATAATACAATGGAACTCCAATTAAATTGATGAGGAATTGCATTGGTTTTCCTTTTATGCAATGTCTCCATTACCCCTGCAAAACTGTAGAGTTCATTTTAGACATATTATAAAAAATTGGACTTATTTAAAACAAGGGGAGCAGGATAGGTAGATTGTGAAATGCTGCCCAGTTTTAGGTATATGGGGATGTATCTTGATTCTAGAGACATAATGGCTGCTGTCTCATCCTGGGAGCTCTAGCATAAAATTCTTCCATCACTGTTCGTGTCCCTATAAAGAAAGCAATCTGTTTTTCAGGCTTCTGAAAGCTTTGAGGGACTTGCAGACCCTTATGTTTGTTCCTCTGCCACATTTAGTTGGTCAAGTTAGTAGCACCCTTAGGGTTAAGTTTTCTCTGACAAAATCAAAAAATGGTTTGACAGAAGCATTGTGATCTTGTGCTATGCAGGTTTTTAATGTATCATTAAATATGGAGTGTATTCAGCCAATAGAAAATCAAATATTCTTCATTCTATCTGCTGGAAAACACAGAAAGAGAGGGTGGGGGATAAGGGAAGGAGAGAAGAAGAAAGAGAGAGGGAGGGAGGGAGGAAGAGGGGAAGGGAGGGAGGAAAGAAGAGGGGCAGGGAGAGAAGCAGAGGGACAGGGAGAGGGAGAGGAGGAAAGGAGGGAAGGAGAGAGGGAAGGAGAGAGAGAAGGAGGGAGGAAGAGGGAAAGGGAAGAAGACAGGTAGAGTTGTGTTTATATAACCTTTGAACAATAATTACTTTAACTTTAAAGAAATGCCAAAGAGAAAGTCTCTGAAATGTTCATTAAATGAATCAGGATAAATAGGATATTGAACTTTAAGCTATTAGAATGTCTTATTTATTTTTATTATTTCTGTATATTTTTCTTCAAA
>JAJPUD010001653.1:301799-343530 GCA_023553655.1 Myrmecobius fasciatus | reverse complement strand
AAAGGGTCTTTAGAATAGTACATAACATAATTTCATGAGTTTTTCAATTAGACCAGAAAAAGCATTTCATACTATTAGAATATTTTAATATTTGAATGTTCTTTCCTTGATTTTTCAATAAATGTTGTTATTAAGTGATGGGAATCAGTCATGCTTGATGAAAAGCAAAATATATTTAATGTTCAGCAAAGTCAAAAGAACTACTTAAAATAGATCCCAATTTCCTTTACAACATTTATTCTTTTTTGAGTCAGAATCACACTGAGTTAGGAACAGGTGCTGGATAGCTCCTGTGACAGGAGGCCATTTGCTTTCAAGAAACCATGTGTTGTGAATTATTTTCCTTTGCTGCTTCACATTCAGCTGTACTTCTACGTTCTGTTTAGTGAATCAAATGCCTACCTCTGTGCATGTCACAGAATCAAGGTTCCTTCTATTCCATTTCTTCCAACTGAAAGCCTGATAACTAAATACTACAATTACTGACTAACAAAGAAAAAAGAAGGAAGAAATGTGTCAGTATTGTCTATGCTACCTTAATTGCATGCATTATAATCCCTATTTTAAAAGCAAAAAAAATTTTCTTACAGGTCATGGGTTAAAGTTGTCTAGTACTTTATTATGGCAATTATCTTCCTAAAAGCAAAATCTTGCTTCAAATTATTATTTATTTTTAAGTGAATTGAATAACATTTTGCTGAAACCTGTGATCCCACAAATTATATAGGTTCATTTGACCAACAAGATGTAAGAATAAACAATTCATTACCCCCAGTGACCCACCAGATTGAATCAATAAATAAAAAGCCAAATATACAGTAATTGAAATTGTAGAAAGGAGAAAATATAGGAACCACTTCTACACAATATAAACCCTTCCAAAAAAATTTGTATTGAGAATAATGAACTCCTACTCTGACCCTGATTTGCTGACGCCATGGTAACTTATAGTGAGATTTATACTCTGTAATTTTTCTGAAGGACTTATACTTTCAAAAGATAAAGCAAAGATGTTTTTTAGTTCCTTGATCCCTATGATGAGGTAGGAGTGTGTTAGGGAGCATTTGTGTCATGGAAAGCTGTGACAAAAAGCAATTTCCCACTGATCAAGGGATAAGAGCTACCTACTGACTTTAGGAGATACTTTATTTCTTTCTTTCCACTTTTCGATAGTATTATAATTCTAAACCTCTCCCTTAAATTTTCAAAAGTCTGAACAGCTATAATGGCTGCTAACTTGTGGCAATGAAATCATATATTGGACTGGTATACCTGAGACTGAATCTTAAGGCCTGAGTGGTATGTTTTGCTTTGTATTTCCTTCCTTAAGCACAGATATCTTAACATCTTGAGATGAGTGTTCCTATTCCTAGTAACAAATTTGTGAGTTCTTAAGTTTGAAAACTGTGGGTTTAGGTATAAACTGCCTAGCAGGGAATAATCTCTAAAACCACTTAGTTGAGATGAATGCTATGAAGGAAAATAAGCTCATGGCATTTGCCATAAGATCGAAAATTTCAGTGAATTTATTGAGCAATGCACAGTGAAATATCTGTTCAAATGTGATAGACTGTGTTATGTTTTAAAAAATTGTCAAAGTGCATTGATAAATCCTTTGACTTTTAAGCACTTGTAGTAGAGGAAATAAATAAGTTTCTTATAACTCAATGCATATTTAGAATACTTTTCTAGAAGGAACGCTATTAGTACCTTTTTAGAAAGTTTCTTAAACATGAATCAAACCTGAATATTGAGATTTTTGAGTTCTGAAGTGAGGGTATAATGAACTGAAGAGGAAAAAAAAAGAATTAGACGCCTCCTCTTTGGTATCAGACTCCCTAAAGATTCTGTCCAATATATTTAACCATCTATCTAGACATCTTCAGTGGATAATATCTCACCCATGGGCTAAAGGTCTTCAATGGAACAATGGAGGGCCAACTAAAGAAATGTTGATCTTCCCTATCATCTCCCTATAACCATTATACAACATCAAATTTAAAGACAAAGAGCACCATTATCTGTGGCAAAGAAATGGAAACCCAACTTGGATCACAAGTACAATATCCTTGGGGCAGAGACTTTGGTCTGGATGATCCCTATCCCTATTCCCTAATAAGGAGACATTGAGACAGCCCAGCCTTAAGACTCCATGCTGCCATAATAGATCATAAAGAAGGAAACAAGTGGTGAGTAGTTCAAAAGAGAAAGCCTAAATAAAAATTTAACTCACAACCAGATAAACTTGCAGCGAGAATCATGAAAACAAAAGGAAAAATGAATAAGAAATGAGGATTCCAAATCACCATGAACATGTATTACTCTATTCAGAAAAAATGAGATCTGGGGTTGTGAACAAAATGGCGGAGTAAAGTCAGGAAGCTGCTCGAGCTCTCCCAGTTTCCCATCAGAACCACCTGAAACCAAATCTGTGAACAGAGCCTGATAGAATGAAACCACTCTCCAGCTCCAGATAAACTGAAAAAACTTCAAGAAAAGTCAGTTTCACTGGGGTGAAAAGGGGTGTTTACCCCAGCTTAGGCAGACTCTGGGAAAGCCAGTGAGAGGGTCTTAATCACAGAAAATCAGCAACTAAGACCCTCAGTCCTGGCTCAGCATAGGAGCACAGCAGGGGACAGTCTCTACTCCTAGCTCAGGAGGCAAACTCTGGGAAACAAGGCTGTTTCCTGAACAAAGCAGGCAAAGCTACCCTCTAGAAACACAAGGGGGTGCTATACTAAAAGCCAAGGCTCAGAGCTTCAAAAGAAGCTTGGGACAACACCCCCTTTACCCCAGGAGCAGAATTCTACCTTAAAAATTAAAGAAGAGGAAATATCAAAAGAAACAGAAAGCAAATGAGCAAGAAACCAAAAAGAGCCTTGACTATAGAAAGCTACTATGGTGACGGGGCAGAACAAAACATAAATTCAAAGAAAGACACAATGTCCACAGAAGAAATCTCCAAGAGTGATATTTAAGAGGCTTTTTGGAATTGCTCATAAAAGACTTCAAAAGGCAAATGAAAGAGGTAGAAGAAAAAATGAGAAAAGAAATGAGAGGAATGAAAGAGAAAATCAATAGTTTGGAAAAAGAAGGGGAAAAATTGAAGAAAAAAACTCCTTAAACAGTAGAATGAACAAAGATACAAAAGATAAGTGAAGAAAATCACACATTAAAAACTAGAACAGGGTAAAATGGAAGCTAATGACTTTGTGGGAAAGCAAGAATCAGTCAAACAAACTAAAAGGAATGAGAAAATGGAAGAAAATGTGAAATACTTAATTGGCAAAAATAGTCAACATGGAAAATAGATTCAGAAGAGACAATTTAAAAATTATTGCCGTATCTGAAGGCCATGACCACAAAAAGAGCCTGGATAGCATTCTACAAGAGATCATTCAGGAAAACTGCCCTGATATTCTGGAAACAGAGAGAGAAATACTCATTAAAAGAATTCATTGATCACTTCTAGAAATACATGCCACAAGGAAAACCCCAAGGAATATTGTGGCAAAACTCCAAAAATATAATCTCAAGGATAAAACACTGCATGTTGCAAGACAAAAATAATTCAAATATCAAGGATTAAATAAAGGCATTAGCATTAAGGAGGATCGAGAAAGATTTCTTGTGAAATAACTTGAAGGAAGTCAAGAAAGACAATAAACAGCAAAAGTTTAATAAATAAATAAATAAGGGTCTCAATACAACATTACAAGAAATTATTAAGGAAAATTACCATGGGGAGCTCTAGAACAAGAAGGTAAAGATAGAAAAAATCTACTAATGTCCATCTGAAAGAGATTCTAGGGGAAAAAAAAACTTATAGTATTCCAATATCCAAGTTTCAAAATTCCCAGGTTAAAGATAAAACACTGCAAGCAAAAAGAAAAAAAAATACTACAGAAAAGCAATCAGGATTTCACAAGATATAGGACATTTCATTCTAAAACATTATAGAAATCAGAACATCATATTTCAAAGAGCAAAAAAATTAGAGTAGCATCCAAGAATAATTTACCCAGAGAAGTAAAGTATAATTCTGAATTAAAAAAATAATATTTGATGAAGTGAGAGACTCTGGGGTATTTGAAATAATAAAAAAAAAAAACTCAATGCAATAGAAAA
The DNA here is from genome assembly GCA_023553655.1 of Myrmecobius fasciatus. NCBI lineage: Eukaryota > Metazoa > Chordata > Mammalia > Dasyuromorphia > Myrmecobiidae > Myrmecobius > Myrmecobius fasciatus. The sequence continues at coordinate 339,402 of JAJPUD010001653.1, read as the reverse complement.
TTAAACATACCCAGAAGAAATATAAGAAAATAAAGACTAATTATAAAGACACTCATTAAAGTTAAGTGTTTTATTTATGTTATATGAAAATGTTATTAACATTAGTAATTATTTGTTATTATTAATAGTACTAGCATTCCTAAACCTTATCATTACTAAAGGAGTTTGAAAGAAAAGTTGGGATTGAGTTGTGTATTATGATGATGATATCAAGCAAGTTGAAGCAAGTCAAGAAAGGGGGGAATCATCCAAAATCAATTCACAGACTCAAAACATCTCCAGGTCAAGGAGTAAAGCTTTATTATAAAGGTGGTAGGCAAAGTTCCTAATGAATTCATGATTAACAAGGGGAAAGATGGGACATTTTATGGAAAGAGCCTCTTATCCAAGCTATGCTAACTATGCTAATTGCATATATTAATGAATTTACTGGTGGTCATAGGGGTCCTGTTTATATCAGAGAGCCTCAGGAGCTGATAGCCATATCTTAACTGCCAGATTGTATAATAATTTGTCTGTACATGATAATTTTTTATGTAGAAACTAATTCTACAGGAACAGCTTGCTCCTTAGTTGGACCTTCTTAGATACTAGGTTGCTACCAGGGACATGGTTTTTTGTTGGAGTCCATTCATCCATTACATCTTCAAGCAAATGGGGCCCAAAATCTTTGGAGTTTGGGGGTGATGGTCTACTCTTTTGAAGCTGCTTCCTTCCTGCTGGAAGTGGGTATAGAGATATTTCTGCCTTACAGGTCTTACTTGAGGGATCATTGCTTCTTAGGGAGCATCTTATCTATCCTTAGGGCTGTTATAGACTGTGCTCTTTGACAGACATCCCCACTCAGTGAAGAGGGGAAAGGGTTCTATTCACCCTCATAACCTAAGACAAACTGCTCTGAAAAAACAAAAACAATCCAGTTAAGACTTTCATCTTATATCCCCTCCTCTCATTCCTGCGTGCTTTAACTTTATTGCATTTCTTTCTATATAGATCCCTTCAGTGGACCTTGATTATACTGAGATAGCCCAGGCTAACCATTTCAATACTTATTTTGTTTCTTTCTTATTCTGATCTGACATACCTCTTACTTTCTCCTACTTGCTTTTACCATCATATCTTAAATCATCTTCACTGTATTGAATATATTTGCTTTCTCTTTCTCCTGTCCACCATGCCTGCTGCAATCAAAGAAAGAAAGGGGCTCAGGGGAAGAGAAAGAGACTCTCTCTCCTTCTCTGCCCTAGAACTTTCAATTTGTTCAATTGCTTTCATCCTTATTTTTCCTTAAAATAAATTCTAGAGTGGTTCCTCAAAACATACCTAGATGATTTAGAAGGGAGTGAGTTCTGGTATTACTCTAAAGTCTGAGGGATTCTTTCCTGCAATCTTAAAATGACTAATTGCCACATTCCTTAATGATTAATCTTAAAATCTCCAGAATTGGCTAAGATGCTTTTAGTGATTCTCCAACTTTAATTCTCTAGCTTTATTTTTATAGCCCCAGTTTGGCCATTGTTGGAACCACAGACTCTTCCTCTTTTCTTACAAATTATTCTCATAGAAAGCCTCAGGTGGGAGTTAGAAATGTTAATAAATCTTTCCCAATGTTGTTTCTAACTACAGCCTTTAGAAGCTTTCCTTTCTGACTACATTTTAAATCATTCAAGGTAGTCGACTCTAACTTACAGCACAAGCATGCTATAGATATTTTGCAAATACAGAGACGTGTACACAGACAAAATAACAAGACAAATACAAACAACAAAGCATATGATTAAAATACTAATTTAAGGGTAATCATGAATTTTAAGGGATGGAGGGAAAAGAAAGACATCAGAGCTTCTGTAGTCACTCACCTGTGTCTCCATACAGAAGAGGGACAAAACAAAATCACAAGTGTTCCCAAGACCAACCATTTATAGTCAAAGGGAAAATATGCCAGAGTCTATGACACCCTTGAACTGAAGGCTTTCTCAGTTTTTAAAAGGATACCCCAACTACTGGGTAAAGGGGATTGATTGGGGAAGGGCTTGAGTCATCAGACTGGTCACTTAGGGCACCAAAATTGATGAGGTCTGTGTGGGATATTCAGGCCCTCATCTGAATAATCAATACTTCAGAGGCATCTCAAAGTATAGAACAAAGACTTTTATTCAGGAACTCATGAGTACAGGGGCGGTTCCACAATGGATCAAATAAGTAGTCCAGAGTTGAGAGAGCCAGAGCCCAGTACATCCTTGTGATTTTTATACAATCCAGAACAAAGTCCCAAGCCCACCCCTCTTTTCTTTTACATACATTCTAATTGGTTATATATGTTTTACTTTCCTTATTTAGGAACTGGAATGTTGACAACTTATAAATCAGACTGCTTTCTACTTTCCCTTCCACCTTGGAAACTGAAACTTAGGCCCTCAGACTTTGTTTAATTTAGTGTATAGTCCTGAGAGATCTTCACTCCAATTGTCACATTCAAGGTCCAACGTACATGAAACAAATCACAAAGGTAAGAAGTCTTCCAAAATGTATTCACAGACTTATTTCCAAGTCAAAGGGCAAAACTTTATTATAACACCCTAAGCCCCTCCCCATTAAAATTTTTAATTAACTCATGATTAACAAAAGTGGGACCTTTTATAGGAAAGGATCCCTAAACAAAGTTTGCTAAATATGCTAATTGTGTGCATCAGTAAATCAAGTGGTGATTGTAGTCATCTTCTTTATACAAGATTGCCTTGGGACTTGACATCTATAGTTTAATATTCATGTTGTATAAAGTTAACATCAGTACAAGCTAGCTTTATCTGTATATGATAATTCTGTCAGTTCAAGATAATTTTACAGGATCAACTTGCTCTTCATTGAGGCCCACTTAGATACTGGGTCGTAACTAGGACATGGCCTTTTGTGGGAGTCCATTCCCCCCAACAAGGAGGTGATTCTAAAACAAAAACAAAAACAGAATTGAGTAGGAAAAGGTTAAAAAAAGAAATTCTTAAAAACAGATGTGAAAAGAAGACTTAATATAGAAGTAGATGGGAGTGGAGGGCTGTTAATATTACTTATTCTGAATTGGGTTGAAGAAAAACAAAACATGTATCTGAAAAGGTTTACAACTTCTGAAGAGAAAAAAAAGGTAGAGAAGAAAATTTTGAAGGGTATATTGATTAAAATTAAGAGGAGGGGGAAGTAAATAAGGGAGGAACTTTAAGAGGGGAGGGTTAAAAAAAGGAATGAGGTAGAGAGAGAAGAAAATAACAATAAGGGGAAAAGAGAGAATGAGAAGAAGAATAATGAGTAAAAGTAAGATGAAGAGAAATTCACAAATAGTATTTACAACTTTGAATGTGAAAAGAAAATGAATTGAGGAATAGATGAACAAGCTGTGGTGTATGATTGTGATGGAATACTACTATGCTATAAGAAATGATGAGGTCAATGATTTTAGAAAAACATTTTAGAAAAGATTTTAGAAAGATTTGCACAAAAAATTGGTGTGAAATGAGCAGAATCAATAGAACAATGTGTCAAGTATCAGCAATACTCTTAAGAATGACTTTCTGCAAAAAAGTTATTTTGTATATTATGAATATCCAAATTAGCTAGGGTGAATATATGAAGAAAGATGCTGTCTACATCCAGAAAAAGAAATGATAAATAGTAGCATGTATAGAACAATTTTACATACATACATACATACTTACATAAATATATACATACACATACACACACACCTATTTATGTCTATTGGTAGTCATCTCGAAGGCAAGGAAGAGAGGGAAGGAGAAAAAACAAATTTACATGATAATTTTGTTGTATATTTGAAAGTGAGAATAGTAGATTTATAGTTTCATGTATAATCATATTTTTATTGTACTTTCTTGTGGAAATGCTTTATTTCATAAATTATTTTTTGAAAAATTAAAAAAAAACATCATATTCTTTGATGTAATGGTTCCATTCTTGGTAATAACCCTTAACAATGTTATTAAAAATAAAAAATATATGAGTTCATATACTATTTTAACATTATATGCAATTGCTGAAAATAGAAAAAAAAATCTAAATGCCAAACAAAAGGGAACTGATTAAAAATCTAAATTGTGGCCCATTCATTCTAATAGTACTTCATAAAGCAATTAAGACCAACATATAGAAGAAATAAAATGAAATTTGGAAATATCCTTGTGAGATGATACAAACACTAAATATATTACATGTTATGATCAATTTAAAGTAAAATTACAACCATAATGATTTTTCATTTATCAATATTCTTTGCTCATTAATTCTCAATCACTTTTCTGTTATACAGTTTGCAATTACATCAATAATAGATCAGTGTATCTGTTCCTACATAGTCTTACTAGCAATGAAGTTTATTGCTAGTACTATTTTTTTGCCAATTGGATGGTTTTGAAGAAGTACTTTAAAATTGTTGCAATTTGCATGTTTTGAATTAGTAAAAATTTGCATTTTCTTTCTGACAAGCATCTATTAATATGCTTTGATTCACTGTCAAAAAAGGAATTACCACTCTGATACTTGACTATTATAATTTTAAATATCAAGCTTTTATTCTGTTATAGTTGTTCTAAATTGTTTACCCTTTAGAACTTTTTAATTTTAATTACAATTTTTGTTACATGGATTTGTTAATTTTCAGATACCAATGCACAATCTTTTTTTCCTAATTAGTTCTTATTGATTTTTTTCCTTCAAAAGAAAAATCCATTTTCTTCCTTCAATTGAGATAGAAGTCATTCTATTTTCTATCACTTTTTTTATAGTCTAATTTTTTTACGAATGTATTCTATTCCAGCTGGAACTCACTGGTTTTGTATACTGTACATATATAATCATATCAAAGTGAATAGAAAATGTAAAACAAGGTAGTTTTAAAAGAGAGAGAAATAGAAATTCAAGATTCAAGAAAACTAGAAGATGAAGCAGAGCCAAGTCTGGAATGAAGAAATTCCAAAAGGCAGAGTTGAAAATAAAGAACATTCTGGGCATAGAGGATGACCATTTCAAAGGCAGAAAGATGGAAGTACTGTGTGTAAGAACTGCAGGAAGACCAGAAATATTTGGCAACTGATTGGATATGGGGAACTGGGCAGAGGAGAGAGGAAGGGAGGAAGACTATTGCAGATAGTCCAGAGGTTGCAAACCTAGGAGACCAGAAGGTGATCAGAAGATTTTTTGTTTGTTTTTAATATTAATGTGGCCCTATTTGTTTCTTCATATAGATTTCATCAGGACATTTCTTTTTGTGATTTCTAAAAATGAAGTAATTTGGTCAGAGATTTATAATTGTTTTTACAAATACTCTGAATTGCTAGTGGCTAATTAGCAAATATTTAATAGTTTCTGTTTTCAAAAAATATTGTTAAATCATTTTATTATTCTATTAATCGTTACTGTTTGTATATCAAAATTCAAATGATCTGAGCTTGTCTCCACAAAATTTTGACATGAGACAATGAAATTTTCAAAATATACTATTGTCTTTTCTGACAATGATATTTTGATTCCTTTATTTCCATTGTTAATCTCTTTAATATCTTTTTGCTATGCTGCAATTAGAATTTTCAAAACATGACCAAATAAAAATATTAAGAGTAAGCATCCTTTCTCTGCATCTATTTTTAGTGAGCATATTTCTAATATTTCTCTTTCACATGTTATGTTAGCTCATGACTTTAGGTAGATTATTTTTCTATTGTGTTAAGTAAAATAAACAACACCCCCCAAGAAATAAACAAAAACTATTGTATATATAGTTTATAATATAAATGCTTCATTTTGTCACAATCATATATATTGATAGAAGAGTTTTGGTTTATATATTTTATTATGCTGACAATTTGTCTGCTATTAAACCAGCTTTATATACCTAGTAAATATACAGTTGTTTTTCTCCCTCCTTCCTTACCTCCTTCCTTCCTTCCTTTCTTCCTTTCTTTCTTTCTTCTTTTTTCTTTCTCTTTTTATGTATTTTTCTTTCTTTTTTTCCTCCCTTCCTACCTCCCTCCCTCTTTCTTTCTTTCTCTTTCTTCTTCCCTTCTTTCCTTCCTTTCTTTTTTTTATTTTCAAATCTAGCCTCAGACACTTAACACCTCCTGGCTGTGTGACCCTGGGCAAGTCACTTAACCCTAATTGCCTCAGCAAAAAAATAAAAAATAAAAAATCTTCATGAGATTAAGTGACTTGTCTAAAGTAAAAATCTAACCAATAGCCCAATCTTCTGAGACCAGATTTCAACTCAGATCTTCCTGATTCCAGACTCAGCATTCTATCCACTGTACTAACTAGTTATTTCATTCTTGAGACTCTTAGGGACAGGAAAATGGGTAAAACAGAAAGAGTCCAAAATTCCTTGAACATTCAAGCTTATCTTACTTTCACGACTCTTTTGAGAATAAAATGAGATAATATTGAAAGTGCTTCATTAGCTTTAAAGCACCATATAAGACTAGTGGCTACAACAACAATAATAATATTGGTTCTTATTTTCTTTCAGGGAAATGAGAAAAACTGAATGGAGATACAGAGATAGGTAATGTCAATTTCTAAGTAAGAAAGGGTTTGTAGAGCTTTGTCCCAAGACAGGAATTTATACAATAGAAGGAAAAAGTGTAATCAAGTGGGAAATGCAAAGGGTTTCAGACAATGCTTATATTACTTTAAATAAGTCAAAGTTTTGCAGTCAAAGTGTGGTGGAAAGTTGGGATATAGCTGATGAAAAACTAGTAAGGAGAGAGGAAGCAAATTACAATTTGAGGAGAATTCAACTGATTTCTGGGGTTTTTATGGGCAAGAGGAAGAGGTTGTTATTGCTGACATTCCAGTTCTCAAATTAAGGGCAAGGAGAAAAGCCAGGACAGGATCGGGTGAGAAAGTGGCCTCAGTGCTAATATAACAGTCCTCCAGAGACTGCCTCAAAATATATCATGATGTATAGGGAAAAAAGGCAGAATGAGGACCAGCAAGAAAATCTCTACACTTTTGATCCGAATCAATGAAGGCTCTTTTAGAGGAGTCTGGGAGGGAAAGGGGAGACAAGAGTTTCTATCTTTGTTAGAGGATCATAATTTTCTGAGAAAAACTATCTTCCTAATTACACAGATTTTTCTGTTCTCTCAAATCTTCACCTCCTGTGTAAAGCAAAAGTTGAACACTAACATCTTTTTTAAATCAAGTGTAAGAAGATTTTTTTTTTATTTTTTCTACTTATTTCTTCCTTCTCTCCTTTTTTATTAGGAGAGGTGGAATGAGATTTGGATTTCTCATTGCTCCCTCCACCAAAAGTTATTTCTAATAAGTGGTACTTTTACATTTTTACCTTCTAATAATCAAGCTTCCTCAATGCCAAGTGTGAAGAAACAATCAGCTTAGTAACATTTAAATTAAAATAAGAAATTATCAAGTGAACTGCTTTCTTGTTTGAGGGAAAGGAAGGGTTTAAGAAGAGACCAAACCCCTCCAACTGTTGCCTTGTTGTTTCTGATGTTTTACAATTCCCTCTTTTCTCATTCTTCTGAGTGGGATAAGGAAGAATTCAAATGGTATTTCATGATTGGTTAAAATGCTTTGAAAAGAGGTCATTCCCCAGGATTTCTTACTCTTTAACTATTTTACCAGTAATCTAGTCACATATTCTTACATCTGATGAATTGGAGGATTTAGAAGGGCTGACTGATTTAAAGTGCCACAGTGACAGATGTCTGAATTAGGATTTAAACTCAGTTAAAATCTATATCTCTTTCCATTGACTTGGATGCAAAGTTAGCAGTTTAGGATTGCCACTTTAGAGAATCAAATTTATTATTTGTTTACTTTTCTACTTTCTAACTCACTGCATAATTTGCTATTTCTACACCCTCTTTAATGAATAAACCTTGTTTTATCATATAGATAGTTGAGCTCAAATTCAAATGGAGACTCTTTGCCTTTAAATTTACTGCTCTTCCACTATACCATGAACAACCTGCCAACTTTCCCTTAAATTTTCTCCTGATTACATAAATTTCTGATTATGAAGAGTCTGTTAGATGAATCAATTTAATCAATTTATGCTTATGTAGAAACTTACCATTAAACATTAAAGTCATGAATATCATTTGGGGATGAGTAAATTAGAAAATGATTTCCATGAAGGATGAATGAAGTCAAAAAGACTGACAGCTACTTATCTCTCAGATGTAATATACATCACCTCACTCCTTTGCATTCCTCTATATGCAATCACTCTTCACTGAAATTATACATTTTTCCTCTTCTCTCTATGATTTATATGTATATAGGGAATGGGTATGAGACTTCTGGATAAGATGTTAATGGGAAAGATTGTAGAAAAACCTAGATGTCCTACATAATCCCCCCCATGAAATATCTGAAAGCAAGTTCATTAAGATCATTAAAAGAAACAGAAGTATACCTTTCTTTGAGGATCAGACTTGCACAAAACAAAAGGTCAGAAGTCAGGAGAACCATACAGAGTACTCTTATCAATAATGATAGTAATATTTCCTATAAATTACTTTGAAATTAGTGGAGAAAGGGGAAAGGAGCTGTGCCAGAAAAGTGAGGGCAGAAAAAATAGGAAAAGATACTTACAGATAAATGGTCCTAAATAACATTTATAAAAATATTAAATTATTAACAAAGAGGGTACACAATAAATATAAAACTTAAGACTAGGTTGAATTCTCCCTAAGAAAAAATCCCCAGGACCAGATGGATTTACATGTGAATTCTACCAAACATTTAAAGAACAATTAACTCCAATATTATATAAACTATTCAAAAAATAGGGAATGAAGGACTCTTACCAAACTCCTTTTATGATACAGAAATGGTACTGATACCTAAGCCAGGTAAAACAAAAACAGAGAAAGAAAATTATAAACCAATCTCCCCAATGAATATTGATGCAAAAATCTTAAATAAAATATTAGCAAAGAGATTACAGAAAATCATTCCCAGAATAATACACCATGACCAAGTAGGATTTATACCAGGAATGCAGGGATGGTTCAATATTAGGAAAACTATTAACATAATTGACTAAATCAATAACCAAATGAACAAAAAACATATGATAATCTCAATAGATGCAGAAAAAGCATTTGATAAAATCCAACATCCATTTCTATTAAAAACACTAGAGAGAATAGGAATTAATGGACTTTTCTTTAAAATAGTCAGTAGCATCTATTTAAAACCATCAGCTAGCATCATATGTAATGGTGATAAACTGGAACCATTCCCAATAAGATCAGGGGTGAAACAAGGTTGCCCACTATCACCATTACTATTCAATATTGTAATAGAAATGCTAGACTTGGCAATAAGACAAGAAAAAGAGATTAAAGGAATTAGAGTAGGTCATGAGGAAACCAAATTATCACTCTTTGCAGATGATATGATGGTCTACTTAGAGAACCCTAGAGAATCCACTAAAAAACTATTAGAATTAATCCACAACTTTAGCAAAGTTGCAGGATACAGAATAAATCCACATAAATCATCAGCATTTTTGTACATCACCAACAAAATGCAACAGCAAGAGATACAAAGAGAAATTCCATTCAAAATAACTATAGATAGTATAAAATATTTGGGAATATATCTGCCAAAGGAAAGTCAGGATCTATATGAGCAAAACTACAGAACACTCTCCACACAAATAAAGTCAGATGTAAACAATTGGAAAAATATCAAGTGCTCTTGGGTAGGTCGAGCGAATATAATAAAGATGGCAATACTACCTAAACTAATCTATTTATTTAGTGCTATACCAATCAAACTCCCAAGAAATTATTTAACTAACCTAGAAAAAATAACAACAAAGTTCATCTGGAAAAACAAAAGATCAAGAATCTCAAGGGAATTAATGAAAAAAATACAAATAAGGGTGGCCTAGCTGTACCAGATCTAAAACTATATTATAAAGTAGTGGTCATCAAAACTATTTGGTACTGGCTAAGAAATAGAGTAGTGGATCAGTGGAATAGGTTAGTTTCACAGGACAAAATACTCAATGACAATAGTAATCTAGTGGTTGATAAACCCGAAGACCCCAGTTTTGGGGATAAAAACTCACTATTTGACAAAAACTGCTGGGATAATTGGAAACTAGTATGGAAGAAATTAGGCATTGACCCACACCTAACACCATATACCAAGATAAGGTCAAAATGGATTCATGATCTAGGCATAAAGAATGATATTATAAACAAATTAGAACAATGTAGGATGGTTTACCTCTCAGACCTGTTGAGGGGGAAGGAATTTATGACCAAAGAAGAACTAGAGATCATCATTAATCACAAAATAGATAAGTTTGACTATATCAAATTAAAAAGTTTTGTACAAACAAAATAAATGCAGACAAGATTATAAGGGTAGCAGTAAAATGGGAAAATATTTTTACATTCAAAGGTTCTGATAAAGGCTTCATTTCTAAAATATATAGAGAATTGACTCAAATATATAAGAATTCAAGCATTCTCCAATTGACAAATGGTCAAAAGATATGAACAGACAATTTTCAGATGAGGAAATTGAAACTATTTCTAGTCACATGAAAAGGTGCTCCAAATCACTATTCATCAGAGAAATGCAAATTGAGACAACTCTGAGATACCACTACACACCTATCAGATTGGCTAAAATGACAGGAAATGATAATGATAACTGTTGGAGGGGATGTGGGAAAACTGGGACACTAATACATTGTTGGTGGAACTGTGAACGGATCCAACCATTCTGGAGAGCAATTTGGAACTATGCTCAAAAAGTTATCAAACTGTGCCTACCATTTGACCCAGCAGTGTTTCTACTGGGCCTATATCCCAAAGAGATTTTAAAGGAGGGAAAGGGACCCACATGTGCAAAAATGTTTGTGGCAGCCCTTTTTGTAGTGGCAAGAAAATGGAAATTGAAAGGATGCCCATCAATTGGAGAGTGGCTGAATAAGTTATGGTATATGGATGTTATGGAATATCATTGTTCTGTAAGAAACGACCAGCAGGATGATTTTAGAGAGACCTGGAGAGACTTGCATGAACTGATGCTGAGTGAAATCAGCAGAACCAGGAGAACATTATACACAGCAACAAGACTATACGATGATCAATTCTGATGGACATGGTTCTCTTCAACAATGATGTGGTTCAAACCAGTTCCTATTGTTCAGCAATGAAGATAGTCATATACATCCAGAGAGAGGCCTGAGGGAACTGAGTGTGGACCTCAACATAGCATTGTAACGCTTTCTGTGAATATTTCCATGCATTTTGTTTTCCTTCTTAGGTTTTTTTTTCTTCTCTCTTTCTAGATCTGATGTTTCTTGTGCAGTAAGATAACTGTATAGATATGTATACATATTTTTGATTTGTCATATAATTTATCATATTTAGTATGTATTAGATTACCTGTCATCTAGGGGTGGGTGTGGGGGGTAGGGGAAGGAGGGGAAAAGCTTGGAACAAAAAAAAAGTTTTTTGCAAAGGTCAATGTAGAAAAATCACTCATATGTTTGGTAAATAAAAAGCTTTAATTAAAAAAAAGACTAGGTTGAATTTATACCATGCTTTCAGGAAAAACATAAACATAATAGATCATATTAATAACAAAAACAATAAGATAGCAAGATTATATTGGATGCAGAAAAAGCTTTTGATAAAATACAACAACCCATTTTGTTAATGAAGCCTGGATTTCTAGCCAAGGCAATTTTACAGGAAATGCTTCTAAAGCTTTTTCTAAAATAATACTGATGGAATGTTCCATGCCTGCCTGGAGGAGGAGTAGATGGAAGAACTTTGGAAGGGAGAGGCATTCTCCCCTTTGAAAAAACAATATGGTTCCAGACTTTCTTTGTAACTAACTCCAAGGAAAGAAAAAGAAAAATTATTTATGGACATGTAGAGAAAGTCAAATCATGTACATGTTTTCAATTCCCAGTTTGACTCCCTAGAAACTTCAGGAACTTTCCCCATGGTGGGGATCTGGGCCCCTCTCTTGATTGGATAAAATCTTATCTTGTTTCCATATGAAAAGCTCATCCTCTTATATATTTTCTCTTATTCTAATTTAGGTATCTTTTTCACCTTTTTTGTCTGTTATCCATTTGGCTAAATGAGTTTACTACCTAGTTGCTATTTGTAATGATTTTTTTTATAAATCATATTTTGTGAGAAGGGAAGAGAACAGTGAATGTAAGGTTGGAACAACTATTCCCCTTTCAAAATACAGCAGCCAAGAAAGCTATTGGCTTTTTTGTTGGACCAAATTATGTTCCTAGAAAAATAATATGTAGGGAGTGAGTATGGATACAGATAGAATCTTTCCCTACCTCTTCAAGAGAGACTACATTTCCTATACTGAAAAGCATAGGAGAAGGAACTGTGAGGCTGATAACTCTATAATCCTCTGAGGAATCCTCACTAGCTTAAATTATGGTTATCTCCAAATAAAATCATCACTTTATCTGCACAAAGAAATAACATAACTTTGCTTTCTCTTTGACTATAATTATTCCCTCATCTCCCCCCTTCTTCATTGCTATAGTTAACATTTCTAGAGCTATGTCAAATAATAGTGATACCAAAGCTATTCTGACATTTTCCCTGATCTTTTTGGAAAAGTTTCCAATATTTTTCCATTAAAGATAATTGGTTTTAAATATCATTTACCACACTAAGAAACTGTCCATTTATTCCTATGATTTTTGATATTTTTAATATTATGTAGGTGCTGCCTATGTGTGCTAGATGAAAGATGAAATGACTAGAGAAAGCAAAAGTTCAATCTTTTGAACATATCAATTTATTAAACAATATATGTCAATTGTCTATCAAATTGGAATCAGGCTCCTTCCTCTTGGGGCTGGACCCCAAATAAAAATGAAGACAGATTTTTATGGAATTAAAAATCAAGTATCAAAGAAGCACAATTTTTTTTATTAATACTTTTTATTTGCAAAACATATGTATGGGTAATTCCTAAACATTAACCCTTACAAAGCTTTATGTTACAAATTTTCCCCCCTAATCCCCACCCCTCCCCTAGATGGCAGGGTGTCCACTACATGATAATTATGTTAGAATACTTAAGAAATTGAATATATGTATAGTTATTACACCATTTTTTGTGCAGGAGAAATCGTATCTACAAGAAAGAATAATCCGATAAAGGAAATACAATGCAAGCAAACCTCAATAGAGAACATGAAAATGTTATGTTGTGGTCCACATTTCACATCCCTCTCTCTGGGTGTATATGGCTTTCTTCAGTGAACAATTGGAAGTGGTTTGAAACATTTCATTGCTGAAGGGAACCATGTCCATCAGAATTGATCGTCATATAGTATTGTTGTTGCTGTGAATAATGATCTCCTGGTTCTGCTCACTTCACTGAGCATCAGTTCATGCAAGCAAAGAAGAACAATTAAAAGGAAACAATACAACAATCTGATTTCTAATTGGATGAAAGATCAGGAACTTTCCAAGCTGGAAGGAGGAGAGTGAACAGTTATAATTCCTTTTATTCAGAGAGAGACAGAGAGACAGAGAAAGACAGAAACAAAGACAGAGAGACAGAGAAAGACAGAGAGACAGAGACAGAAAGGGAGCAACAGAGAGAGACAGAGACAGAGAGATAGACAGAGACAGAGAGGGAGAGACAAAGACAGAGAAGGAGAGACAGAGACAGAGGAGAGACAGAGACAGAAACAGCCAGATAGACAACGAGAAAGATACAGAGACAGAGAGACAGAGAGGGAGAGAGACAGAGACAGAGAGAGCCAGCCCATTGCTTCCAATTGCCTACAAACAAAGGGACCTAGAAATAATAAGTGCTCCATATGGGCCAATTTTCAGATAAGTCCTACAGGTTTCTTGAGGTGTACTATTGTGAGAACTCCTTGCATCAATCTTGGTTCTTCCTGAAGGTCTGCATAACCTTGGTTAAGGGCCTCTAAATAACAAATAGAAATGATACTGTTTCCCAACAATATAGAATTAGCTTCAAACAATGCTATTATGTTTCATCCTGATTCTCATATAATTTTCTCATAGGACAGACATTGAATTAGACCCATAATTGAATAGAAAGGTAATTGAAGTAGGCTCTAGAATGAGTCACAGAAGTCAGAGTGGTTTACTCTATTCCCACTACCACTTGCTGTTTTAATTCTCTCACATGTAAGATAAATATTTTCACACAGGATATCCAGACATATAGATAGAAAGCTCACATAGATGACAGAAATGAAATATCTTGTGCTTTGTTACTATCATCACACCTCCTGGGCTATTTGAATAACACTGACTTACATGAACTGATGATAATTGAAATTAGCAGAACTCCCAGGTCAAAGAAAAGAATATTTCAAGCAGCCAGAAAGAAAAAAAAATTCAAATATGATGCTAAACTAAAACATAAGATTTACTAGGTTCTACATTAAAGGATCAGAGGACTTGGAATATAATATTCTGGAAGGCAAAGGAACCAGGATTACAACCAAAAATTCCCTATCCAGCAGATGTGAGTGTAATCCTTCAGAAGAAAAGATAGATATTCAATGAAATAAGGAACTTTCAAGCATTCTTGCTAAAAAGACAAGAACTGAATAGAAAATTTGATTTTCAAATACAAAATTCAAGAGAAACATAAAAAGGTAAATAGTAAATGGATATCATAAAGATACTTATAGCTAATAAAGACTTTGTCGTTATTAGGACAGTTACAAGAAGTACAAATAGACAGAGCACAGGTATGAACTGAACATGAAGGGATGGTATCTAAACTGAAATTAAAGAGTGGGGAAGGAAGGTACTGGAAGGAAGGGAAAGGGAATAGTAGAATGGCATAAATTACTTTACATTAAAGATACAAGAAAAAAGTGGAGATTGAGAGGGGAGAGCCTCATTCTCATCATAATTGGCTCAAAAAAGGAATAGTACACATATCAATTGGGTATATAAATTTATTTTACCCTACAGGAAGGTTTGAGAGAAAGGGGATAAGAGAAGTGAGGGAAGGGAGTGATAGAAGGAAGGACAGATTGGGGAAGGCAATAGCCAGAAGCAAAACACTTTTAAAGAGGGACAAGGTAAAAGGAGAGAGAAAGGAATAAACAGAATCTGAGGGAAGGAAAATAGGATGGAGGGAAATACAATTAGCAATAGTAACTGTGAAGGGAAAAATTAAAGCAAGTTTCTCTGATAAAGACCTCATTTCTCAAACATATAGAGATCTGAGTCATATAAAATAAGAGCCATTCCCCAATTGATAAATGATCAAAAGGTATATAAACAGTTTTCAGATGAAGTAATCAAAGCTATCTATAGCCATATGAAAAACATCTTCTAGTTCATTATTATTGGAGAAATGCAAGTTAAAACAATTATGAATTACTACCTCCTAGGACAGAAAACAAAATGAAAAATGTTGGAGGGGATATGGGTAAAATGAGACACTAATGTATTGTTAGTGGATTAATGAACTGATTCAACCTTCTGTAGAACAATATGGAACTGTGCCCAAAGTGCTATAAAACTATGCACACCTTTTGAACTAACAATACCACTACTACGTCTGTCTCCCAAAAGAGATAAAAAACAAAAAAGAAAGACATATACTCAAAAATATGATAGATTACTATTTATTATAAAATGATGAGCAGTATGCTCTCAGAGAAATCTGGAAAGATTTTCATGTGCTAATGTAAAGTGAAATGCACTGTGTACAAAATAGCAGCAATATTGTAAGATGATTAGTTGTGATTTAGCTGTTCTCAGTAATATAATGATACAATTCAACTCTGAAGGACTTGTGATGAAAAATGCTATCCATCCCCAAAGAAAGAACTAATGGTGTTTGAATGCAAATTGAAGCATACTTTTGTTTTTTACTTTATTTTTCTCAAAGGTTTTTGTCTGTTTTCTTTCACACCATGACTTTTGAAATATTTTGCTTGACTACAAATGTATAACCTGTATCAATTGCTTGCCTTTTCAATGTGGAGGAAAAAAGGGAGGGAGGGAGAGAATTTAAAACTCAAAGTTTTAAAAATGAATATTAAGGTTGTTTTTACATGTAATTGGGGGAAAATAAAATGCTAAAAAAGTAAAAATTTTAAAAACCAACCAGTTCTGCTTGATCCCTTATTCCCAAGTCTTTCAACCAACCCACTCCCCACTACTAATGTCTTATTCAAAAGCTTCCTATCCCTTTCCTGTACTACCTGTAATGCATGCTTTATAGATAATAAACTTTTGAATTCCTAGTGTATATCTTTTGGCTCTCAATGAGACATGGCTCTCTCCTGATGACAACCTCTCTGATTTTTAGTATTAGTTACACTTTCACTCTACCAGTCATTGACAGTGGTGACAGAATTGGAACACTCGTTGCTTCCCATTGCTGTTTTCAAGCTGCCCTACTACTCAGTAACCTCTTCTTCAAGATTTACTAAATGCATACTAGTCACACAATCAAGATTCTGTCTACCCACTTCTAGGACATTCTGCTTCTTTGATCAAAGCAGTTCAGTCCCTGGCTGACAAACTTTCTCTCTTTGCCTACTCCTACTCATATTACTATGATATATAGATATATCAGACAGATAGATAGACAGATAGTCTTTCAAATACCTCAACTTTCAGTTTCTCAATTTATTCGTTTTCCTTGATATTTTTCTACCCCACTTCAAATAAAAATAAAGTAATGCCATTAAACTTAACATCACACACAAAGTAAAGAAGAAAATAAGCATTTATTATGTCAAACAATGTGCTAAGAACTTTACAAATATCTCACAACAACTTTGAGAAGTAGGTACTATTGTAATCCCCATATTACAGTTGAGAAGCCTTAGGCAAAATGAATTATCCAGATCCAATAGTCTAAAGCAGAATTACTCCAGAATAATGATTCTATCCATTGTTCCACTTAACTGCCACAAATATTTCACTCCCTAAGTTTAAGAACTCTAGAATTCCCTTTTTGGATCACAGTCTATTATAAATTTCCCTATGCCTTGAAACCTCAAATCCCATTCTTCATACTTTATGTGACATGTAATATCTTAACTCAGTTCTTTCCCTGTCATCAATGATGCACTAATTCTTCCTTTACCCATCTTGTCTCTTCAGTGAATCTGTTCAGTCAACATTTTGGAAATCTCTTGCCCCTTTATCTTATTACCTATCTTGTTTTACCAAGACTCAGCCTCAGATTATTCTCACTTTTGCTACCTTTCCCATGCTACTGCACAAAGCTGAAGAAAATAACAAAACCATGCTATTTGTGCTCATTACCTATTTGTCTCACAATTTAAATCAGCACCTCATTGAGACATCTCTCTCTCCCTGCTCCAATTAAGTCCCTATGCCACTTACCTTAACAGTACTTCCAAAAATTTATGTCCTTCCTCAAACCCTCCATGGCTCCCAATCCCACTTTCCTTTCAGCTGAGAATTTTGTTTCATATTTGACTGGAAAAAAATGAAGCCATTAAACTACAGCTCCCTCTCTTCTCATCTTGCTCATCCAGATGCCTTATGCTTCCATTTCCTCCTTCATCTTTGTCTCGCAGGAAGAGGTAGCCTTCCTTCTTGCCAAGATAAATTCCTCTGGATATAAAAGTGATCCCATTCGATCCTCTTTTCTAATATATTGTTTACTGTTGTCATCCATACCCTCACTTATCTTTATTTTCCCTTATCAAATGACTATTTCTCAACTGGTTGCAAACATGTCATATCTCCCTCACCCTCACAAAGCCTTAATTTGATCCATTCATCCCATCCATGTACTATGCCATATCTCTTCCTTTTTGTGACTAAATTCCTTCAGAAAGTCATAAATTGATATCTCTACTACATTTCTTCTAACATTGTTCTTAAATATTCTCTGTATAGCTTTCAAACTCATTATTCAATTAAAAATGCTCTCTCCAGTTACCCATTATCTCTTAATTGGCAATTCTAAGCAGTTTTTCTTATTTCTCATTCTTCTTAAATTTCTGAAGACAAACACAGCTGATTACTTACTTCTTAATGCTCCCTTTTCTGTAGATTTTTATAACAGAACTTCTTCATATCCCTCCAAAGGCAGAAGTCCCTCCAATCTATGGTGAGGATTTCCTTCTCTTCTTCTTTCACATTATTTTATCTAGTGATTTCATCATCTCTCTTTAGATGATTCTGAGATCTATTTATTCAACCCTTGTCTCTCTTCTGAACTCCAGATTTTTATCTTCAATTTCCTTTGGGACATCTCAAACTGGATATATTGTAGCCATTATAAACACAACAAATCCAAAAACTGAATTCATCATTCCCTCCAAAACCTTTCCCCTTCCAAAATTTCCTATTACTGTCAAGGACACTACTATCTTCCCAGTCACCTAGGCTTTAATTCTACTGAATGAAGGTTACTGTGAAGTCCTTAATGTAAATTGTCCTGATTGTTATCTTCTATCATTTAGACAACTCAACCTCATTTAAATACAGTTTCACAAGCAAATCAAGATATCATCCCATCAATAATGAAGGACAAACAACAATCTGTGAATAGTTGTAGCTGTCCCAAAGGGGGACCCAATGGGCCAGTTTCACTTGGATAATGCTGCTATTTTTCTTCTTTGCTTCTCTTCCTTTTCTTCCTACCCACTTCATGTCCAATAGAGAGTAACATCCTTACATGTGGATGCTCTATCCAAAGAAATAAAAACGTTGATCACTTAAACTTTGCAAGGCATCTTGGGGTTTAAAGGCTAGCTTTTTTTTTCTCATCTATTCTATTTTGTGTGTATGTGTTTTTTTTTTTAAAAAGGGAACAATAAATTCTTTTGTCTCATGTACTTTTTTGAAATATAGCTCTGAAAAACCAGGATAAAGTCTATTGGAATTGAAATGGAGCTAATTCAGTTTATGCCTTTAAATACAAATCACTTCGGTTGTTACTGATTACCCAATATTAGATCCCACACCAAATCTCACTTGTTCATTGCTTGGGGTTTGAAGGCTCAGTGTGAGTATACATAGCAATTATTTTTGTTTTGGCCAGAAACTCTGAGGGCTTTCTACTTTTTGATTGATTCTTTTGTAAAAGCAAAGTAGGTTACATTTTGCCTTAATTGTTACCTAACCTTTAATTACTGAATGGGTGTTGCTTCAGAGAAACTGAGATCAGGGAAAGATCTTTTTTTAATAGCTTTTTTTTTTTCAAAATATACAAAGAAATTTCAATATTCACCATTGTAACACCTTTTTCTCCCTCCTGCCTCCCATCTCAGGAAACTGAATGGATGCCCATCAGTTGGAGAATGACTGAATAACTTATGGTACATAAATGTTATGGAATATTATTGTTCTACAAGGAACAATCAGCAGGATGATTTCAGAAAGGCCTGGAGAGACTTTCCTGAACTGATGCTAAGTGAAATGAGCAGAACCAGGAGTTCATTGTAAACAGCAACAAGATTATATGATGATCAATTCTAATGGATAAGATTCTTTCCAACAATGAGATAATTCAGGCCAGTTCCAATGATCTTATGATAAAGAGAGCAATCTACACCCACAGTGAGGATTGTGGGAACTGAATGTAGCTCCAACTTAGTATTTTCACTCTTTTTCTTGTATCCTTGCATTTTATTTTATTTCTCATTTTTTTCCTTTTTGATTTGATTTTTCTTATGCAGCCAGATAATTGTACAAATATGTATGCATATATTAGATTTAACATACACTTTTACAATGTTTAACATACATTGAATTATTTGCCATGTAGAGGAGGAATGGGAGGAAGAGGGGGATTGAAACATAAGATTTTTCAAGTGTTAATGTTGAAAAATTATCCATGCATATATTTTGAAAGCTTTAATTTAAAAAAAAAAATCAAGGCTTCCCACTGCATCCTGGGCCATCACCCTTCATCCTTTTTACTGCACTCAGATGATTCTGGAGGAGAGAGTGAGTCTGATAACTTTACACAGCCCTGATCACTTAAATCCAATTCACTTGCAAATAAAGACATCATATAGTAGGCCTTTTATAAGGGAAATATAACCTTGGGGATTTGATATCATAACTTGGCTTTCTGATTTTCTTTAATTCTTCTTCTTCCATAACATGACCAATATGGAAATATTTTTTAACATTTTTTATATGTATAACATGTCAGATTGCTTGCTGACCGACGCAGGGGGGAGGAGAGAAAAAAATTTAAACTCAAAATCTTACAAAAATGAATGTTGAAAACTTTATATGTAATTAGAAAAAAATACTACTGAGTAAAAAAATTAAAATAACAGTAACAAAAAATTGTTAAAAATAAATATAAATTTTACTGATACAAACATTAAATATAATCACAATTCATGATCAAAAATCATTTCACTTGAACAATAGCCTTTACTATAAAGATAAAATGAGTTAACATGTGCAAAGTGTATTGTAAATCTTAATGAAACAAAACTACAAGTCATTAATATGATGATAATGATGATTTTTGTTACCATAACAATTTCATTTTTAAACACATACACATGTATATGTGCATGTTTTTGTGTCTATAAAATTTGTTTTTTTGGAGGCAGAGTTAAATGGTTTGCCCCCAGGATCATACAGCTATATATTTTTTGACACTGGTCTTTTATTTGCATATATTTTTGCTTCTCTTATTAAAAACAAACAAACAAATAAAACAATATAGCTTCAGTACCCATTACTATTTGGTTTTTAACCACTCTCACATTTAAGAATTTGTCATGAGTTTTATTCTTTGTTAACCCATTACTGCCATTTTGTTTTTTTAAATGGTCCTTTGACTGCCCTAATATCTGTTAGGGAGAAAAGGAGAATGAGGTAATTTAGCAATAATCTACAACTCTAATAAGGCACCTAAGTGGCACAGATAGAATTCTTGATTTGAAGTTAGAAAGATGTTTTCCTTAGTTTAAATCAGACACATACTAGCTATGTGACTCTGGACAAGTCACTTAACTCTATTTGCTTCAGTTCCTCCTCTATAAAAAGAGCTGGAGAAGGAAATGGCAAATCACTCCAATATCTTTGTGAAGAAAACCCCAAATGGAATCGTAGAAACTTGGACACCACTGAAAAATAACTGAAATAGTCTTAATGATTATATCTTCCACTTACATGGTATTTTGTTTGTATTTACTCATTCCCTTAAAATAACCTTGTGAGATTTGCAATGAAGACGTTATTAGATACCACAGAAAACTGAATCTCTGAGAGTTTAAGTGATTAACTCTTAATAGTAAAAGAGAGTTCCAGAGTCGGTCTTCTGACTCCATTTTTCTATATTACTTATGTGATCTCACTAAAAGGAATCTGTAATGTTCATTTTTACAAATATATAAAACTTTAATGTGTGTGCATCATTGTACTAGATTCTGAGAATTTAAAAAAAAAAGATGAAAAATGACAAAATTTCCAGCTTTTAAAAACATTTATAATAAAAAACGGGGTACATAGAAAGTAGATACAAGATAGAAATTACAAAGGAGCAAAGATAGTCAAAATATTCTTAGAAAATTGAGGAGGGAGAGAAAGTAGAAGAAGCTTTGTCTTTATTAAGAACAAACAGTGGGTTGGCCTACATTATATTACAAAAAATTTTGATTAGGCAATAGGCTGAATTTCAAGTCTGTAAGCCTTTGGAGAATTAAAGCATATTATTAAGAGATTTTGAGTCTCTACTTCTGGAGATTTTGAGTTCAAATTTATATTTGAAAGCCCATATAAGTTAAAGTAAGTCCTACAAATTTATTCTCTTTGAAATAATAGCAATGCATGTTAAGAAAAGTATTTTGAGGGAAAGGAAGCAGGGAAATTATAAGTACTTAAAAAGATCATATGAAAACATTTCTGCACTGAATTATACTACATTAAAATGGAAAAGAAAAAATTCAGTGAAGGCATCAAAACAACATTTGTTTAAATGAAATTTCCTTTTTCTAATATTACTCTGGAATAATTTTTGACATGAAACAGTTGAGCAGACACTTCAGCATTATGGCTGGTTTATACATGGCAGTGAACAACTGATTTATTCATTTTCAAAAATGGGTTGAAAGCAATTTTCTGAAGTGACTCATCCTTGATAATAGATTCAAAGTCTATTTCTTTAACTTATGAGACTTTTGAGAAGAAAGGTGAAAAATCTGGTAGGGAAAAGAGTAATAGCAGTAAGTCCCTCAATTTAAAGCAAGAATATTCAGAGTTCCTAAGGATTGGAAAAACAATAATTCTCAGGTCTATGAACTTCTTATGCTCAGAAATTATGCATTAAGATGCTCTCTACTAGCTAATCAGCATCAATACAGTTGAGGGTATGTCAGCATTTTCATAATGAGCCAGCTGCTCTTGAGTAGCTATGAAATGACTGTATTAGTTCACATTGAAATAAAGTCTAACATACCCACTATGATAATATATATATAAACATATATATACACGTGTATATATATACATATATATGTAATTTTAATTATAAAAGAGCATTAAATTAGGAGTTTGGATGTAAATTCATACACTCTATAGTTTGCCATGCACATTTTTGTTAATATTCTTTTCCTTTTTTTGTTTTTTTTATTAAAACTTTTTATTTGCAAAACACATGTATGGGTAATTCTACAACATTGACCCTTATAAAGCTTTCTGTTACAAATTCCCCCCTGCTACTCCCCACCCCTCCCCTAGATGGCAGGATACCCACTACATGTTAATTATGTTAAAATACTTGACAAATCGAATATATGTATACATATTTCCACACATTATTTTTGTACAAGGAAAATCATATCTACAAGAAAAAAATCTGAGAAAGGAAACACAATGCAAGCAAACATCAATAGAGAGCATGAAAGTGTTATGCTGTGGTCCACATTTCATATCCCTCTCTCTGGGTGTATATGGCTTTCTCCAGTGAACAATTGGAACTGGTTTGAAACATTTCATTGTTGAAGAGAACCATGTCCATCAGAATTGATCGTCATATGCTATTGTTGTTGCCGTGTATAATGATCTCCTGGTTCTGCTCATTTCACTCAGCATCAGTTCATGCAAGTCTCTCCAGGCCTCTCTGAAATCATTTAGCTGGTCGTTTCTCACAGAACAATAATATTCCATAACATTCATATATCAATATTTATTCAGCCATTCTCCAGTTGATGGGCATCCCTTCAGTTTCCAGTTTCTAGCCACTACAAAAAGGGCTGCTACAAACATTCTTGAACATGTGGGGCCCTTTCCTTCCTTTAAGATCTCTTTGGGATATAGCCCCAATAGAAACACTGCTGGGTCAAAGGGTATGCACAGTTTGATAACTTTTTGATCATAGTTCCAGATTGCTCTCCAGAATGGTTGGATACGTTCACAGCTCCACCACCAATGTATCAGTGTCCCAGTTTTTCCACATCCCCTCCAACATTGGTCATTATCTTTTCCTGTCATTTTAGCCAATCTGACAGGTGTGTAGTGGTATATCAGAGTTGTCTTAATTTGCATTTCTCTGATCAATAATATTCTTTTTCTTTATGTTGTTTTACAACTGCTAGATTTGTCCTTTCCTTAGCTAATAGAAATACCTGAAAGAGCTATGATTTTAGGAACTCCCTCTATTAGTGCCAAGTAGCAATATTTCTGTGACTTTGTAGATGAGTCCTTAAAAGTTGCTCAGAGAAGTTAAATGGCTTTCTAAAGATCACATAGCTAGCAAGTGAGAAAGGGGGTTCCAGTCCAGGTTTTCTATCCTGACCTCAAGTCCAGTTTGAACTATCATCTCAAGCTTCCTTTTACTACAAAACAAAGCTACCTTTCCCCTTTTCTTTATTTAGCCCTTGAATAGGTATGATGAAGATGTCAACATGGACAAAACAAAAAATAAAATAAAAGCTAAGCATTTATTAATCAAATTTAAATATTCTTTTATCCTCTATATATGGTTCACCTAATAAAAAATCATAGATTGAAAGCTGGAAAGTCTTTTACAGAGGAGGAATGGGGTATAAGGGAGGTTAAGTACTTGTCCAATATTACCTAGATGGGACAGCAACTCTAGTTTCAAACTCAATTCTCTTTCCACTGCATCATTCTGTCTCCTTGAAGATCACATATTTATCTAATTGCAAATTAGAATATGATAAGTATATGACGAGTATTATGAAATGAGATGAGTGAGTTTTTTCTGAGAGTTATCTCTATTCCCTCACCTTTATCTTCCAGCCTATGTTCATTACATAAGAACCACTTTCTACATCTATATTCTTTAGGAGAATCAGTCTCCCTAAGTATTTGCACACTAAGTACTGTGTATAACAGCTAAAAAAAATCTACTTGTGTGTATTTACACATATAATACCTATATATAAAAATATACATGCCCATGCGTGCATATATGAAATTGATGAAACATATATATGCAAAATGAATGATGAAATTAAATATATATATATATATGTGTGTGTATGTATGTATATATGTGATTGGTTTTCAATCATTTTCCCTCATTGCACATTTTATATACTGTATTGTAAATAACAGCAATCAAATGTAAAGGAACCACATTTATCCAAAGAATCTATTTTCATATTAAGCTAATTAAGAACTGAAGCTATAGACCAGAGTTTTCAAATTCATAGTTCACAGATTCCAAGCAGCAGCAAAACTCTCAAGTGCAACCAAACAGGTTTAAAACATAATTGGTCAACATTTAACAAAATAAATAAAAATACAATGCAACACAGATAATGTTCATTTGTGGCTGCCTAAGTCAATGTACAGCTTGCCAGCATCTGTTTCTATTTGGCAAAATTATGTACTTCACTGGAATCAAACTCATTCTGCAAATGTCAATCCTTCTTTGAGACCTCAAAACAGTAAGAAATGTTCTGATAAAATCCATGAAACTTGGTACTCAAAGGCAATATTCATAGAATGCAAATTAGCCAGATTCAAGATAATAAAGCAAGGACCATTAATCTATTTAGTTTGAAGGCAATGAAACCAAGGTTTACATTTCCTAGCCAAACAAACTTGGGCTAACTGAATTTCACATTTCGTGTTAATTTTTCATAATTACATAGATAGCCTCCAACTAATGGATATGATATGTAAAAATTTATATTATGCAAAAAAGAATGATGAGCTATTCAAAAAAATTGCTACATTTGTCAACTTCAATTTGTTAACTATAGTTGTACAAGGAGTCATAAAGATGTAGTTTTCTTACATAGGAAGTGGGGGTTATAGATAGTGAGGAAATGTGTCCTTTATTCAAAATATTTTTTCAGGCAAGAATAAAACTACTAATTAATAATTTTTTGTTGGAAAATACAATTTTCAACTTCACTCCTGAGAGTGTGAGTTTTTTTTTTTTTGAGAGGCAATGTTGGACTGAAGAAACAGATGGGTTCTAGATGGAGGAGTAAAGGAAGAAGCTGGCCCAATCTTTTCCTCAAACTATTCCAAATTCCTTTAAATAATGACTCTAAATGAATTTTAGAGCATCAGAAAACCCCAAAAGACAGAGTAGAACATTCTCCAGCTGAAACTAACTTAAAAGGTCAGCAGAAAAGGTCTGGGATAACAGGGTGGGCGTCTGGTGTGCAGTTTTGGTGCAGCCTACACCAACCAGCCCTGGCCTTAACTCAATGCCAGTAAAGCAGGTACCAGTCTTCGGACCTCTGAACCAGCATCAGTACTAGTGGTTTCTAGACCTCTCAGTCTAGAGACACAAGGAGCACTTGGAAGAACAGCAGCAAAAATCTGTGGAACAAAGGTGGGAATGCAACATGCAATCCCAGGGCAGGCAAGGCTAGTGCAGTCCTAGCCCCAGTCCAAGTACATCAGCAAAGCAAGACTCTGTTGCTTTAGCACACTAGATTTTATAGCTACAATAGGGCAGGAAAACTTCCAACAATTCCAGGGCAGAAAAGAAAGCTTATGATCAGGTTGCTAGAAAGATCTCTGAAAACAGCTGCACAAAATGCAATACACCCGCCATTCTGGAAACAGAACCCTACTTTAACAAAGAGTTAAAAGTCTAGTAATAGACTGGGAAAATGAGCAAACAATAAAAAAAAGTTTCTGACCATAGAAAGTTACTATGGTGACAAGGAAAATCAAAACATTCACCCAGAAGATTACAAAATCAAAGCTTATACATCCAAAGCCTCCAAGAAAAATAAGAATTGGGTTCAGGCCATGGAAGAGCTCAAAAGGGATTTTGAAAATTAAATGAGCGAGAGAGAGAGAAAAAATTAGGAAAAGAATTGAGTGGTGCAAAAGGAAATACAAAAAGCTAATGAGAAGAATGCCTTAGAAAACAAAATTGGCCAATTGGGAAAGGAGGTAATGAAGAAAATTCCTTAAAAATTAGAATTGAGCAAATAGAAGCATTGATTTTATGATAAATTAAGATACAATAAAGCAAAACCAAAAAAATGAAAAAATGGGAAAAAATGTGAAATAGCTCATTGGAAAAAAAATTGACTTGGAAAATAGACCCAGGAAAGGTAAATTATTCGTCTACCTGAAAGTCATGAGTACAAAAAGAGCCTATGCATCATCTTTCAAGAAATTATCAAGAAATTATCTGATATTTTAGAACCAGAGGGTAAAATAGAAATTGCAAAAATCTACCAACCACCTCCTGAAAGAGATTCCAAAATGAAAACTCCCAGGAATATTACAGCCAAATTCCTGAACTCCCAGATAAAGGAGAAAATATTTCAAGCATCCAGAAAGAAGCAATTCAAGTAGGGTGGAGCCAAAGTCAGGATAACACACAAGTTAAAGGACCAGACACCTTGGAATATGATGTTCCAAAGATAAAAAATTACAACCAAGAATCACCAACCCAGAAAAACTGAGTATAATCCTTCATAGGAAAATGTGCTCATTCAATAAAAGAGAGGATTTTCAAGCGTTTCTGATGAAAAGATCAGAACTGAATGGAAAATTTGATTTTTAAATATAGGACTTTGGGGGCGGAGTCAAGATGGCAAACTGCAGACAGCATTCTCTGTAAGCTCCTGAGACCTTCCCTTAGACACAGACAAACTGAGCCTCCAAACTGGTTCTGGAGTGAGGGCATTACCAAACACTTGGACTACAATGTACTTCTATCAAATATCTACTTTGAAAGAACTTCTGAGGTCAGTTTTAGACGGGCGGGGGATCGAGTAGCTCCCGGCGCTCAGACGCCAGTGCGCAGCCGGGGTGCAAGTCCGGGGCTGGGACGGACCAGAAGATTTTAGGCTGCCGGGAAGTCCCTGAGAGATGCTTGGGCCACTTTGCTCTGCTTGCGGGCAGGTGCTTTGGCAGGTCTACCTTTGATAAAGGGTGGATTGAGAGCAGCTGAAAGTGTGGTCCTAGTGCGGATCTAGCCAGATTCAGCCCCAAACCAGAAGTCAACTCGGCAAACTGCCCCAGGGCAAATTGAAATCCCTGCTGCTGCTGCTGCTACTGCTGCCGCCGCCGCTGTCACTGCTGCCGCTGCTGCCACTGCTGACCCTGCTGCTGCTGCTGCAGAATTCTCTGCTAGTGACTGATACCTCTGCTGAAAATCATGAGCAAGAAGAAGAGAGCTCTCACCACAGACAGCTTTTACAGAGAGAAACTAGAGCAGTCCCCAGATCCTGAGATTCTGAAAACAATCCCAGATAAAGCCACAAAGGTGGACTCAAGCTGGTCTCCCTTTCAGAAGGCTTACCTGGAAGATTGCATAAAGAATCTCAAAAGAGAGCTAGAAGAAGATTGGGGAAATAAACTGAGAGCAATGCAAGAAGGAAACATTGTCCTGCAACAGAGATGTGAAAAACTGGAAAATAAGTCTGGTGAATTGGAAAAAGACAAAATTCACTGAAAAACAAAATTAGTGAATTGGAAAAAGACAAAAATTCATTGAAAAACAAAATTAGTGAATTGGAAAAAGTCACCAACTCACTGGAAAATAAAAATAGTGAATTGGTAAAAGACAACAACTCACTGAAAAACAAAATTGGTGAATTGGAAAAAGTCACCAACTCACTGGAAAATAAAAATAGTGAATTGGTAAAAAACAACAATTCGCTGAAAAACAAAATTGGTGAATTGGAAAAAGTCACCAACTCACTAGAAAATAAAAATAGTGAATTGTAAAAAGATAACAATTCACTGAAAAATAAAATTAGTGAATTGGAAAAAGACAACAATTCACTGAAAAATAAAATTGGCAAAATGGAAAAAGAATGCAATGAACCAAAAAATTCAATTGGCCAGTTACAAAAGGAGCTAAAAAAGATTACTGAAGGAAATAATACCTTAAAAATTAAAATTGAACAAATTGAAATGAATGACTCAATAAGACTTCATGAATCAGTCAAACAAAAACAAAAAAATGAAAAAAAATAGAAGAAAATACGAAATATCTCCTAGGAAAAACAACTGACTTGGAAAACAGATCCAGGAGAGACAATCTAAGAATTATTGGACTCCCTGAAAGTCACGATGAAAAAAAGAACCTTGATGCTATCTTCCAGGAAATCATGAAAGAGAATTGCCCTGATGTTTTAAATATAGGATTTTGGAGAAGCATAAGGAGGTAATTAGAAAAGTGATATCATATGGGACTTAAGGTTTTTATCTGTTTACATTCCTACAAGGGAGGATAATGCTTGTAACTCATTAGAACTTTCTCATTACAGCAGTTTGAAGAAGTATATATAGAAAGAGAGCATGGATGTGAGTTGAATATGTAGGAATAATATCTAAAAAAAATTATGAAATTAAGATGTGAAAGAGGAATGTACTGGGAGAAAGGGAAAGAGAGAAGTGGAATGCTATAAATTATCTGCCATAAAAAAAGAGGCAAGAAAAAGTTTTTACAGTGAAGAGGAAGAGGGGGAAGAAAGAGAAAGTGAGTGAATCTTAGTCTCATTAGAACTGGCTCAAAGAGAAGATAACTTACATAAACAATATGGGTATAGAAATCTATTGTACCCTGCTGGAAAATAGAAGAGTAATGAGATACAGGAAGAGGGGAAGGTGATAAAAGAGAGAGCATATTGGAGGAGGGAGCATTCAATAGCAAAACATTTTTGAGGACAAACAATAAAAGGAGAAAAAAAAAGAATAAATGGGGGGAGGGAACTACAGTTAGCAATAGTAATTATAAAAAGAATTTTGAAAGAAGTTGCTCTTATAAATCCTTTTTTTTTTTTTGCAAACATAAGGGGAACAGAGTCAAATTTATTTAAAAAAAGAGCCATGCCTAACTGATAAATGATCAAAAGTTATGATGTATGTTCAAAGGTCTATCTATAAATTCATGCCTATCCTTTGACCTAACACTACCACTACTAGGAATGAATACTAAAAGAGATTTTAAAAAAATAAAAATAAAAAGAACCTATATATACAAAAATATTTTAACAGCTCTCCAGAGAATTGGAAATTGAGGGGACGCACCTTAATTGGGAATCACTGAATAAATTGTAATATGCAATTGTCATGAAATATGTGGGAAATGATGAATAGGATGCTCACAGAAAAAAACTTGAAAAGTCATTCATGAACTTAAGCAAATTGAAATTTACTGTATACAGAGTAATAGCAATGTTCTTGGAAGACCAGATGATTTTGCTATTTCTCAACAGTACAATGATTCATGACTATTCTGAAAGACTTAAGATGAAAAATCCTATTCATACCCAGAGAAGAAACTGATTGTGAATACATATTAAAGAATACTTTCTCTTTCTGTCTCTGTCTCCATCTCTCTCTGTCTCTGTCTCTGTCTCTGTCTCTGTCTCTGTCTCTCTCTTTTTCTAGCTCTCTTTGACTTTATTTTTCTTAAGGAATTTTTTTTTAGGATGGGATATCTATGTTTTCTTTTACAACATGACTTTTATGGAAATATTTTGCATAATTCATATTTGGTTTCTTAATGGTGGCTGGGTGTTGGGATAAGGGAAAGAATCTGAAATTCAAAAGTTTAAAAAAATGTAAAATATTGTTTTAAATACAACTGGGGGAAAATTTTAATAAATAAATGTAAATTTAAAAAATAAACAGATAGGACCCTCGAAAAAGAATTTAAGTTAAAAACATATCATGAAAGACTGGGAAATAGGGTCAAATTTTTCTTATTCATTCCCAAGATATGCTGAGTAAATCTATAATGAATGTGTATCTAAACTTGAGGTAATTAAAGATCTCACAATCATGAAAGCGCTTCTGGGCAATCACATGAGAAAAATGGCAAAGAAAAGGTTGTTGAGGAGGAAATCATCTTTTGATTTTTTCTATATGGCCTGATCTAGTATGCTAATCTGAGTTATCCCTTGTCATGGATATTAAAATTTTTTATCAGAGGAGTAAAACAAGTCTTTTACAAATCAGTTCACATTTTTAGTACAATGAATAGTGATTATTTCTCTTTTACTTTTTTCTGTAGTATCTGGATAAGTACAAGATTGGGATCTTTGATCTTCATCTGTCAGTGGTTGCTTTGTTTCTTTATTCTTACTATCAGGGAGTCAATAACTTTTATTAGTTATAGCTTATTTCTTCTTACTACTGCTGAGAAATCTCAAGTTATGTGTTGTACCTGTTACTCTGTTACTGAGATACTTTTTTGCGTTTTTTTATAAGGCATATACGTCTCGTGCCTGTTATCCTGTTACTGAAACACTTTTTGTTTTGCATTTTTATAAAGTTATATATATGTATATATATTATATAAAGTTGTATATATTACATATATAACTTTACATATAAGGTTATATAATATGCATTATTTAAATATATATAAAGACCTATTTAGTAACATGTGAATTACATCAAAAAAATAAACATGTCTAATCCATCAACCCCTTGTAAATAAAATAGTTAACTTGATCAGTCAACCTATATAGTCTTTTTCCTTTTAATATAAAAATACTACTATGCTTTGGGTGAAGGGAAGACAAGTGACAAGAATTTTCTTTTTTTTCTTTTCTAAAGTTTCCCCATTCCAATTGGTTCACATAGCCTACAAACAATTTTCTAGCTAAGGTTTCTCTCTCTAGGCCTATATAAAGAGGCCCATATATCTAAAAATCAAAGGGTTTGTGTTTTTCTGCATCTTTAAGCTGAGACTACACACCTATTAATTGTTATCTTTTAGAAAAGTAGGTTATAGCTTCGTATAAATTTAATATTCCTTTCTCACCAAAAAAAAAAACCTTTTGAAAATGACTTCCACATGCCTTCCTCTCCCCCATCTCAAATACCTTTTCCTCCCCTTTCCCAAAGCCACAAGTGTCTTCTGATATACAAACTTGATTAGATAGAAGCAATGGTTGTGTTCTCCAACCCATTTTCCTATTAAAAACTATTTCTCAGTCTTCAAAAATTTATCAATGATGGGAAAAGAAAGATCAAAAATCCTAATCTTCCACAAACACACAAAAATAAAGAGTTTCTATGGGCATCAAAAAACATATTTCATGCCCTCAATTACATCTATGTTGGAAAATGCAGAGGTGAAGTAGAAAAGAGCATGAAGACAGGATTATGGAGTAGGAGATATGCAGAAGGTGATATAGGTCTAGTCCACCTAATTTTTATTCTGTCCCTTGTCTCATTGAGGAGCCAGTTCTGTGGGAAATGATGAATAGGATGCTCTCAGAAAAAAAACCTGGAACTCAAGCAAATTAAAATTTACTGTATACATAAGGGCCATAGTTGACAGAGGGGTAAAAGTAATCTTTCTTTTTTTTAAAGTAGTCTTTCTTTTTCTGGACAATCATCCTTGGGATACAAACACTGGTTCCACAGATGGCCATACTAGCAGAGAACTCACTGATACTGTATGTCTCATGCAAATCTTAAGCACTGTGCAGACCCTTTTTGGGACTATATGGAACTGACATCATTTACTTGATCTTTTGATGGTTTCTTTGATGCACTTTAGATCATTCTCATCTACCATGATCTTAGTACTTAAATTAGTGTGGCAACCAGCTCCATTTCAGTTCCCAGGAAATGTCTTGAGATCAGATGTTACAGTTATTCCAAAAACTTTACACACCTAATGGGGATGAAATGGGAAGTCCAGAGGTGATCTCCTATTTCAATCCCTTTACAGAATCCTATATGGAACTCATGTTTCTACCCCAGAATGGAGACTCCATTCCTTGCACTGAGAATGGAAAAGATCAAGAGTGGACCCAAGATCCAAGCCAAATAGTTGCTTCAGTTTCCCTTGGGAGCAATGTTAAATCAAAATTCTCAATGTGTTCTGGAACAACAAAATCTAAAATAAGACAGAATGAAACAATTTTCCTGTTTAAGATAACTTAGAATGACTTCAGGAAAGGTCTTTCTCACTTGCACAAAAGTGGAGCTTAGCCCAGCACAGCTGTGTCCTGATAAGGCAGCAGGAGACTCCTTGCCAGAACAGAAATCAACAACAGAGGGACCTCAGTAGTGGCTTAGCAGGCCAGTAACACAGCAAGTGGACTTTGAAGCCTCCAGCCCCAGAACCCAGGC
This sequence comes from Myrmecobius fasciatus, assembly GCA_023553655.1. Lineage (NCBI taxonomy): Eukaryota > Metazoa > Chordata > Mammalia > Dasyuromorphia > Myrmecobiidae > Myrmecobius > Myrmecobius fasciatus. The sequence continues at coordinate 306,832 of JAJPUD010001653.1, read as the reverse complement.
AACAACAGGCCTGACTAGGCTGGGCTATCAGCTGGCAAACCACCAGCACCTGAGGTTTCAGTGCATAAAACCAGTGACTAGGCCACTGGACCCTAGCACAAGAAACTTAGAACAAGCTATGACCCAAAAGCAGAGCTCAACTTAATTTTTTATTCCTTATTTTTTAAAATAATTAATTAATTTAAAACAAATACAAAATGAAAAAAAAAACAAATAAAATATTGCAATGTGTACAGCAAAACATACAAGAGGATTCAATATTATATCCAGCAAAATTAAGTATCATATTAAATTTTTAAAATGACATTCAGTGAACTCTCAGATTTTCAGGACTTTGTCTCAAACAAATCTGAACTCAATATAAAATTTAACATTTAAGAGCCAACATGAAAGACTACTTTTAAAGAATTCGATAAGGACAAACTGCTTATGTTCTATACATGAAAATGAAAATCACATGCCTATGATTTTAGTAATTGGGTAGTCTAAAAGAAAGATTGGGGTAGAGTGGAGTATGATGTCGCTCTAAAAAGCAAAACCATATAGGAAAAGCTAAAAATAGTAATTATGTTATACAAATGAGGTGCCAGAGCAAGAACTGATGTAGAAGAAGTAGATGGGGAAGAAGGCTGGTAGTTCTGAAAACCAATTCACATTGGCAATGTGGTTAATGAGGGAACAATACATATATATTATATATGTATATATATGGGATATATATATATATGGGAGGGAGTAGGATAAGGTGGGGTACAGATATATGGGAGGGAGTAGGATAAGGTGGGGTACAGAAGGGTGTTTATGAGATAAGGTGTGTAGATTAATGGGAATTGGATAAAAAGGGAAGAAAGAGTGAGGGGAAAAGATAAAGGACAAATCCCATGGCAGGGAGGCAATTAAGTAATAATAAAGCAAGTTAAGGAGAAGAACTAAAGTAGAAGAGTTGAGGGATAGGAAATAAGAGATATACACAAATACAATAACAATGATAAGGAGTAGAATTTATTAGAAAAAAAGAAAGTAGGGATAGTACTCATTGATCTCAAAGTCAAACTTAAATATTCAATCAAGAAATCTACTTTTTTAAATTATATTTAACCATATTAATATTTAATAAATATTTTATATTTAAATTATATTTAACCATATTACTATTGTTTTAGATGTATATGTATGTATGTGTGTGTTGTGGGAGAGTGTATAGATATATGTATATGAGGGGTGTAGGGGTATATAGGTGTGAGGTATATACATACATACACACATGCACATACACACATGTGATATGATTTATATATATATATGTACATATATATATATATATATAACACATCAAAGAACAAAAGAAAACCTACAAGAAAACAAAAAAAAGATGAACAATCATGAATATGATGTATTCTAGTTTTGAATACTCCTTGATGATCTGCTGGGCACATGATGAAGGAGTTTTTCTTCTATCTTTCTTTCTTATTCAATATTTTTTGTTGTTTTGCACTTAAATTTTAAATAAATTTGAGCATAATCTTTGGAGTGGAAAGATGGACTTTCAGTAAAATTGGGGACTTTCAAAATTTTCTGATGAAAAAACTAGAGCTAAACAGAAAATTTGATCTTCAAATACAAAAACAAACAAAACCATGTTATTCAATGTGGTTAAACTATTTATAGCCCTACATGGGAAGATGATATTTGTAATTTTTGAGAATTGTTTTTTTTCTCTCCCATAAAACAGAAGAGAATAGCAAAGTGGATTAAAAAAACAGAATTCTACAATATATTGTTTATAAGGAACACAATCTGAAGCAGAGATACAAACAAACTAAAGTTAAAAGTCTGGAGAAGAATATGTTATGCTTCAGGTAAATTTTTTAAAAAGCAGGAGTAGGAATCTGACCTTAGACAAAGCAAAAGCAAAAACAGATCTAATTAAAAGATATAAGGAAGGAAAATATATTTTGCTAAAAGAACCTACAGACAATGAAGTATTATTAATACTATACTTATATTCACCAAGTAGTATAGAATCCATATTCTAAAACAAGTTAAACCAATTACAGAAGAGACAGCAAAACTATCTTAGTTGGGGATTTCAACCCTCCCTTCTCAGAACTAGATAAATCTAACCGCAAAATAAGCAAGAAAGTTTTAAGGAGGGAAATAGAATTTTAGAAAGTTAGATATGATAAGGGAAAGGGAAATTCAATGGAGTTTAAAAAGAGATCTTTCTCAGCAGCATTTAGCACTTACACAAATATGAATTATGTTTTAGGGCATAAAAACCTCACAATCAAATGCAGAAAGACAGAAATATTAGATGCCTCATTTTTATATCATGATGCAATAAAAATTGCATGTAAAGGGACAGAGAAAATGTGATAAAAGTTAATTGGATTCTAAATAATTTAATTCTAAAAAAATGGGTGGACCAAACAAGTCATAAAAACAATCAATAATTTCATTAAAGATGATGACAATAATGAGACAATATAACAAAATTTATGGGATAAAGCCAAAGCAAAGCTTATAGGAAATTGTATAAATATAAGCATTTACATCATTAAAATAGAATTGGGTATGAAACTAAAAAAAGCTAGGGAAAAAGAACAAATTATAATTTTTCAATCAAATGTCAAATTAGAAATTCTGTTGAAAAATAAGTAGATGCCCATCAATTGGGGAATGGCTGAACAAGTTGTGGTAGAAGAAAATAATGGAATATTATTGTTCTATAATAAATGATGAATAAGTTGATATTAGAAAAACCTTGAAAGATTTACATGAACTGATGCTGAGCAAAACAAACAGAACCAGGAATACATTGTGCACAATAAAGCAAGAATGTGTGATGATGTGTGATGAAAGACTTGGTTCTTCTAAGTAGTTCAGTAATCCAAAGTAATTCCAAAAGACTTTGGATAGAAAATGTCATCTGCATCCAGAAAAAGAACATAGGATACTGAATGTAAATCAACACATGCTATGTTCATTTTTTTTCTGGTTTTTTTTTTTCTCTCTCCTATGGTTTTTCTCTTTTGCTCTGATTTTTCTCTCCCAAAACAATTCATAAAGCATTATATATTAAATATAAGTAAATTTGCTAGAAAAAAAGACTTTAAACTACAAATGGAAAAAAAGAAATTCTGAAAGTCAAAGAAAAGATTAGTACAATTGAAAGGAAACTATTAGAGTAATAAATTAAGAGATGGTTTTTGTGAAAAATCAATAAAATAGATATACTTTTGGTTAATTTGATTTTAAAAAAATAAAAAAAACCAAGTTACCAATATCAAAAAAGAAAATAGTAAAATCACTATTGATCAGAGAAATGCAAATTAAAACAAACTCCATCAAATGGACCAATATGATAGAAAAGGAAAATAATAAATGCTGAAGAAGATATGGGAAAATTGGAACATTAATGCATTAGTGGTAGAGTTGTGAACTGATCCAACTATTCTGGAGAGTAATTTGAAAGTATGCCCAAAGAACTATAAACTGTGTATTCCTTTTATTTAAGCAATATTTTTTTAATAAAGCTTTTTATTTGCAAAACATATGAGTGACCTTTGCAAAAAAACTTTTTTTTCCCAAGCTTTTCCTTTCCCTCCCCCCGCCCCCCACCCCTAGATGACAGGTAATCTAATACATGCTAGATAGGATAAATTATATGACAAGTACAATACATGTATACATATCTATACAGTTATCTTACTGCACAAGAAACATCAGATCTAGAAAGAGAAGAAGAAAAAAAACAACCTAAGAAGGAAAACAGAATGCATGGAAATATTCACAGAAAGCGTTAAAATGCTGTGTTGTGGTTCACTCTCAGTTCCCACAGGCCTCTCTCTGGATGTATATGACTATCTTCATCGCAGAACAACTGGTTTGAATCACATCATTGTTGAAGAGAACCATGTCCATCAAAATTGATCATCGTATAGTCTTGTTGCTGTGTATAATGTTCTCCTGGTTCTGCTGATTTCACTCAGCATCAGTTCATGCAAGTCTCTCCAATCCTCTCTGAAATCCTTCTGTTGGTCATTTCTTACAGAACAATAATATTCCATAACATTCATATACCATAATTTATTCAGCCATTCTCCAATTGATGGGCATCTTTTCAATTTCCAGTTTCTTGCCACTACAAAAAGGGCTGCCACAAACATTTTTGCACATGTGGGGCCCTTTCCCTCCTTAAAAATCTCTTTGGGATATAGGCCCAGTAGAAACACTGCTGGGTCAAAGGGTATGCACTGTTTGATAACTCTTTGAGCATAGCTCCAAATTGCTCTCCAGAATGGTTGGATCCGTTCACAGTTCCACCAACAATGTATCAGTGTCCCAGTTTTCCCACATCCCCTCCAACAGCTATCATTATCATTTCCTGTCATTTTAGCCAATCTGACAGGTGTGTAGTGGTATCTCAGAGTTGTCTTAATTTGCATTTCTCTGATCAATAGTGACTTGGAGCACCTTTTCATGTGACCGGAAATAGTTTCAATTTCTTCGTCTGAAAATTGTCTGTTCATATCTTTTGACCATTTGTCAATTGGAGAATGGCTCGAATTCTTATATATTTGAGTCAATTCTCTATATATTTTAGAAATGAGGCCTTTATCAGAACCTTTGGATGTAAAAATATTTTCCCAGTTTACTGCTACCCTTCTAATCTTGTCTGCATTCATTTTGTTTGTACAAAAACTTTTCAACTTGATATAGTCAAACTTATCTATTTTGTGATTAATGATGACCTCTAGTTCTTCTTTGGTCACAAATTCCTTCCCCCTCCACAGGTCTGAGAGGTAAACCATCCTACATTGTTCTAATTTGTTTATAATATCATTCTTTATGCCTAGATCATGAATCCATTTTGACCTTATCTTGGTATATGGTGTTAGGTGTGGGTCAATGCCTAGTTTCTTCCAGACTAGTTTCCAATTATCCCAGCAGTTTTTGTCAAATATTGAGTTTTTATCCCAAAAACTGGGGTCTTTGGGTTTATCGAACACTAGATTACAATTGTCATTGAG
>JAJPUD010001653.1:254850-296799 GCA_023553655.1 Myrmecobius fasciatus | reverse complement strand
TTTTTTTCATCATGGCTTTCAGGAAGCCCTATAATCCTTAGATTGTCTCTCCTAGATCTATTTTCCAGGTCAGTTGTTTTTCCTAGGAGATATTTCATGTTTTTCTCTATCTTTTCATTTTTTTGTTTTTGTTCAACTGATTCTTGAAGTCTTGATGAGTCATTAATTTCCAATTGTTCAATTCTAATTTTTAATGTCTTATTTTCTTCAGTTACTGTTTTTAGTTCCTTTTGCAATTGACCAATTACATTTTTTTGTTCACTGCATTCTTTTTCCATTTTTTCTATTTTATTTTGCAGTGATCTCATTTCGTTTCTCCATGTTTCTTCTAACTCTCTTTTAAGATTTTTTATGCAATCTTCAAAGAAAGCCTTGTGACATGGAGACCAATTTATGTCTCTCTTTGAGGCTTTTTCTGGAGTTGCTTTACCTTTAGGGGCCTCAGGATTTGAGGTCTGTTCTTCCCTCTCTCCATAAAAGTTGTCTATGGTGAGAGCTCTTTTTGGTTTTTTATTCATTTTTTTTAAAGGTGTGAGGTCTGTTTAGGGCAAAGGTGGGACAGCTGCTTTAATTTGCCCTGGGGCAGTTCTGCTGATTGAGTTATTTCAGGAACTGGGCAGTTCTGCTGATTGAATTATGTCAGGGGCTGGGCAGCTCTGCTGATTGAATTATTTCTGGTGCTTATCAGACCTGTTGTTTGATTGATTGCTTTAAGGCGCTGTGTAATGGCAGCTAGTTACATGCTCATCAGGGGTTCAGTGGTTCACAATCTATCCCCCTCAATAGGCAGACCCTCCAAACCACCTGCCCACAATCAGGACAAATTGTTCCAAGAGGCTCACAGAAGACTCCCAGGTGTGTGAAAAGCACAACGCTCCCACTCCTGTTCTGACTCCTGTTCCAGCTCCCTGCTCCAGCTCCCTGCCCCGGTCTCCCTGTGCTGCAGTCTGGGTTCAGTAGGCCACCCCCTGCCCCATTAAAACAGACCTGTTTTGAGGTTCTTCCAGAGTGTCTTCTTCTAGAATCGTGTTGTTCTCCGGATATTGTGGATTTTTTTTGCTTCAGAATTAGTCTAGAGGCTTCATATTTTGTTGGTTTGAGGGGAGGTTAGAGGAGGTTACAGAGAATCCAGTCTGATCTCCGCCACCATGGCTCCCGAGAAGAGAGCTACTAAAAATATGTTTGGACATATAGGCCCTTTCCCTCCCCCCCCTTTTTTTTAACTCATGCCTAATAATGGTATTGTTAGGGATTCTTTGGGATAACACATGTTTAACTGAGTGAAGAGAGTATAGGAAGTAAAGGTTGATCAGGAGACTTTGATCATTGAGTTCCTTCAGGGCAGATAAAAAAAATGTTAAACTAGTTGTGTTTGCCCAATATAAAAAGGGTAAATCAATTTACATTTTTATAGAATGATTTTATATTAAGAAGGTAAAAAGTAGTCAGCCATTCAGTTTTTAAAGGGAGTGTAAAGAAATGTTTATATTTTAATGCTCCTTTAGGAAGTGTGAAGAAGTTTTTTCATTAGTTTGAATTCTAGAGAAACTAATTACCTGTTAGTGGGAGCCTCAGACATCCTCCTTGTGGCCTTTAAAAAACCAGTCAACTTTTAGAAAGGTGGAAGATTTTTTTTCTCTCTACCTACTTCCTCATGACAATATCAAAGTCTAGTTTTGAGTTGAGAGGAGTTGACAAAGAATTAAACTGAGGAAGTTGAATTGATCTGTGTAGAGAGGTAGGCTAGAGAAATCAATTAAGCAACATTTCCAGCAGAAATGCTGAGTTAAGAGAAGACAGATTTTTTTGAGCCTGTATTCCCAAAGGTGTGAATGCTTTAGCTCTGTATGTTTCCTATCTCAGTGCCTCTTTGCTAATGAACTTTATGCATATTACCACTCTTTCCTGTGCATATTTGAGATGGAACACTCCAGGATAAAATTTCTTTGTTTCCTTTATCCTGTTTGTTGGCTTCATTGTTCCTTGACTTTTAGAAAGTATCTCACAATTAAGGGTCTTCAGGATGAAAAAAGGCCTTTTCAATATTGTCTTCAAGATATTCTTTTTTCATATTTTCATTTTAGTGAATATGACTCTTTAAAGTTTTTATCTCATTCCTTTTTTGTTTTTGTTGGCTCTTCTGTAGCAAAATCAATAGCCAGTTTTGATAACTGATTTTGCCATTTGTGTGAAGTCTGAATGGAATCTAAGTTTTTATTCCTAAAGTTTCCAAATTGGCCATTTATATTCAGCTCTGGTTTTAGTTTGATTTTGTAGGATCATAGGAGCTTAGCTTTAAAGACTAGAAAGAACTTTAAAGCCATCTTATCTAAGCCCTTCATTTTATACATGAGGGAACCAAGGCAAAGAAGTTAAGTAGCTTCCCCAGGATCATATCCCAGAAGTGGTTGAGATGGTCTTTGAACCAAGGTCATCTGGATTCCAAATTCACTTCTTTGACTCATAGACCACTTTGACTTCCTTGATTTTTTGAGCTCCTGTCTTCCTGAAAGGATCCTTAGAAGATTCACCTCCTCATATTTCTAAGATCCCTCTACTTTCTAGATCATTGACAGATGAGGTGATTGCACAGTTCTTAGGGCTTCACAGACTTTCCTCTTATCTTCTTTTATTATTATTTTTTGATTGTTCTATTTTTGTACATTTTTTATTAATTTTTAATTTAAATACAAAATTTAAAAAAAGAATTTTCTCATATACAGAGCAGAACATGAGAGGATTCATTTCCCGTTATCTTCTGAGGGTCCATCCTCATAGGAATATATTTCTGGAATCTCTATTCATAATGAAAAATAATTCTACATTAATTAATAGCATAGATTTCTCCCCCCACCAGTGAAACCAAAAATGTTGAGGTTTCAGGAATGTGTTGTGGTATCACTTCTGAAAGTCAGGCTCAGACTTATCTAGGATCATACAACTTATAAGTATCAGAGGTCAGATTTAATCTCAAAAAAAAAAAAAAAAAAGTCTTCCTGACTCCAGGCCCTGCACTCCATATACTATACTACCCAGTTGACCCCATAATACATGTCTCCTCTCTTCCTCAATAAACTTCAGTGGCTCCCTATTATCTCTAGGATCAAATAAAATCTTCTCTTTGATATTCAAAGCCCTTCATAAACAGTTCCCAAACTTTCAGATTTCTTACACCTTACTGCTTTTCATGTACTCTGATTTATGACATTAGCCTTTATGTTTCAAGAACAAGCCACTTTCCTAACATCCTATATCAAGATAAGGTCAAAATGGGTTCATGATTTAGACATAATGGGTGATACTATAAGCAAATTAGGAGAACAAGAGCTAGTCTACTTTTCAACCTGTGAAGAAGGAAAGAATTTATAGCCAAAGAAGAACTAGAGAACATTATGAAATGCAAAATGAATAATTTTGATTATGTTAAACTAAAAAAAGTTTTTGTACAGACAAAACCAATGCAGACAAGATAAAAAGGAAAGACAAAAACTGGGGGAAAAATTTACATACAAAGGTTCTGATAAAAACCTCATTTCTAAAATAGAAAGAGAATTTTCTCAAATTTATAAGAATACAAGCCATTCTCCAACTAATAAATGATCAAAGAATATGAACAGACAATTTTCAGATGACGAAATTAAAGTCATTTCTAGTTATATAAAAAAAAAATGTTCTAAGTCACTATTGATCAGAGAAATTCAAATTAAGACACCTCTGAGATATCACTATATAACTCTAAGATTGGTTAAGATGACAGGAAAAGATAATGACAAATGTTGGAGGGAATGTGGGAAAACTGGAATACTATTACATTTTTGTGGAATTATAAACTGATCCAACCATTCTAGAGAGCAATTTTTAACTATGCCCAAAGGGCTAAAAATTTTTGATCCAGCAGTGTCACTACCAGACCTATGTCCCAAAAGATCTATATCCCAAAGAGATCATAAGAAGGGAAAAGGAATCACATGTGCAAAAAATATTTGTAACAGCTCTTTTTGTAATGGCAAGGAACTAGAAACTAAATGGATGCCCATCAGTTGGAGAATGGCAGAATAATTGGGGAATGGCTGAATGTTATGGAATATTATTGGCTGAATGTCATGGAATATTATTGTTCTGTAAGAAACGATCAGAAGGATGATTTCAGAGAGACCTGGAGAGACTTAGATGAAATGATGTTAAGTGAAGTGAGCAAAACCAGGAGATCATTGTATATGGCAACAAGAAGATTATGTGATGATCAATTCTGAGGAAGTTGGCTCTTTTCAACAGTAAGGTGATTCAGGTCAATTCTAATAGACTTATGATAGAGAGAGCCATCTGCATCCAGAAACAGGACTCTGGAGACCAAGTGTGGATCACAACATAATATTTTAACCCTTTTGTTGTTGTTTGCTTACTTTTTTTCTTTCTCATTTTTTCCTTTTTTTGATTTAATTTTTTTTGTGCAACATGATCAATGTAGAAATATATGTAGAAGAATTACATGTTTAACATATATTGGATCACTTGCTGTCTAAGGGAAGGGGTGAGAGGAAGGGGGAATTTAGAGCGCAAGGTTTTACAAGAGTGAATTTTGAAAACTATCTTTGCATGTATTTTGAAAATAAAAAAAAGAACAAGTCACTCCATCTTTTATATTGAGACTTGAAGAAAGCCAGGGACACTGATAGAGGAGATAAAGAAGAAGAGCATTCCAGGCATGGAGGAATGCTCTTTTTTATCTCCTCTATCAATGTCCCTGGCTTTCTTCAAGTCACAAATAAAATCTTTTGTACCTCCATTAATTTGCATAGTGTCTTCATTTAGTAGACATTTAATAAATGTTTATTGATTGACTCTCCTTCATTGCTAACAAAAAGTGTCTATGGTTCCTTATACAATCATAGAGTGTCAGAGCCTAAAAAATTCCTAGTGATAAGTCAGTTCAATACCTTAAACTTGGATCATAATCTTAAAAAATACTCACATTTATGTAAAGTTTTTAGGTTTACAAAATACCTTAGAGATGAACCAACTGAGATTCATAAAAATGTTATTTGCCTCAAATAATGCAGCTAATAAATTGCCAAATCTGGAACTTGATTTCCGGGTATTCTAAAGCAAAATGCAGAGCTCTTCTTACAATGCTTTTCTTCCTTCAAAGAGACTCCTTTGGTAATCAGAAATTGCTACTCATTTCCTCCCAGAAGTGTTGTCACCAGAGTATCCTCTATAGGTCACCACAATGAATTAGATTAGTAATTCAAGAAATAGTAACCAGAGGAATAATTAGATTCCCAAATAAGTAATTTGAGTGATTTTCAATTCTTGAATTAAGGATTTTCACTAAATTCCTTTGATTTAAGAGTACCTTTAATATATTATTTTGATTCAGTGTTGGAAAGGACACTAAATTTCTAACATTTGGGGAATACATTAATCTATTCCATGACCTGGAGGATGGCATTAGGCAATATCATTGTATAAATCTCATTAATGTATGTAACTATAGAAAAAAACATGATTTTGTATGTCTTGAACAGACAATAAAAATGAAAAATTAGGTGAAGATTTGAACAAGAAAGCTCAGTTGCTTTAGGCAAATATAAAGCTCTTTTATTAACCCCAGAATCCCATAAAAGCAAAGGTCCATCTTTCTTTAATACTAATATTATACTGGCGATGATATAGCAGCAAGACATGGAACACAATGCCTCTGGAAAACCAAAAAAAAAAATAGTATCACACAGAGAACAATGAAGAGGTACATGTTAGCAGCAATGAGGCTGCAATGCAAGAGGAGAAAAAATGAAATATCAAGGAATTATAAAAGATGGGGAGGGAAATAAGCTGGTTACAAGGGACAGAGATGATATGTGGAAAGCCAGAATGTTTCATTGGAACCCTTGTGAGATCAAAGAAAGAAAGGCTTGAGGAATGTTAGATTCTCCTTAGAAAATTTTGAGGAAAACAGACAAGAGTCATATAGGATGGAAAACATAAGTAGACTGTGATCTCCAGTGTAGGAGAAAGTTGGTGTTAAAATATTAGGAGACACCCTGTCTTCCAGAGCTAAAGGCCAACAAGCAAACTATGCCCTGAACAAGATATAAAACAATCCTTTGCTTTGACCCTCTGAATGATCTCACCCTCTGGCAAAATTACATAATTGTGATTTCACCATTTCGTCCATTGCTTTCACCAATATCAAGCTTAGTCTGAACTCAGATAAGTTCTGATTGAAGCCTTCCTACAAATAAAACTTGTCACATTGTTGTTGTCTCTTCTCATTGTCAGGGCTACAGCTAACTGAACTCACTGATAGAAGTATTGAGATCTCCCCATATTGCCTCAGGTAAACTCAAGCACTTGGGTCCTGGCTTGTAAGCTATTTTACTCACTTTGAAATTAAACTAATCTGTGTTTGTTTTCTTGTTCTTTGGAATATAAGCTTATTGTGAGAAGGGAAACCTCATCTGACCATTTTAGGAAAACCTTAGGAAGTCCATGACATCAGTTTTGATATCATATATCCTTCACAAAAAAAGTATGGCACAGTTCTTCAGGTAGGGGAACAATATGAAGAATGGAGAACAGTCTACCTTGATCCTTTAGAATTTCTGGACCTCCATTCCCATCTTATGGTTTTTAATGTCTCAAACCTAGAAGGGAGACAGGTGATAGAGGAGGGAAAGATTTCAGATATATTTTCAATACAGTTTCATGGAATCTAGGGTCAGATGACAGAAAGGGATGACAATCTCTCCAGATCTACAAGGAAGATGGAGGATCATGTAAAGGAGAAATTCCCTTCCATGTTCCTTAGTTCTGTTATAAATACTGGAATAGGGATGGAGGCTAAAGGTGGAGATGGGAATTTGCAGGGAGTCAAGAGGGGAATTTTATTTGGAGAAAATTGGAAAAAGTGAATGGGAGATCAGGTTCTCTCTTCTTCCTCCCTAACAACCCATAATTTAGTTTCATGAGCCCAGTCCCCAATTGCCACAAATTTAATGCACAGGCAGTAGAAATTTACAGGCAAATTCCTAAATCCTTGAATTCCTTCCATTATTCTGCAAGTTCTGAATGCTTGGACAAGAAATGATATAAGGAAATAATTAGGTATGCAAAAATTCCAGCAATGAGGATAGAAACTATCCCAGAAGTTTAGTATTTGATTGCTACTATTTGGGGGGGGGGGAGGTGAATAAAAAAAATGTCTTTCAGTGAGTCTGAAGTGTCAATACTAAGATATCTAAATCATTGCTTTAAAGATGGAAGGAGATCATAATTTCTATCCAGCTCAGCTGGATGCAAAGGGCTCACAAGGTTTGCTCAGGATCTGAAACTCTACTCATCTTTACTCCATCTTTATGCAATATCCTATACCCAAGCTATTTTCACATAGCAACAGTCTGACCTTCAAAAGTCTGGTATCCACAATAACAAGATAAACTCCTTTAATTTGGAAATTAAAAGAACTCTTTATTCTGTTTTGTATGTAAAAATCTGTGCTTTCCCAAGTTCAGTAATATCATATCTACAGGAATTCCCTCTTTTCATTCACTACTCCAGTTTCCTCCCTCAGTATAAATGGCTAAGACAGTCCCTGGAACATGGTCAATCTCAGAGTATATAGAACTCAAAAGAATTACATAAGATTGCTAAAGGAGATGAGAAGCCAGGGAAAGACAACAAGATTCCAAAATTACTCCATTTGCTTTATATATATTTTCTGAGTCATGAAATTTAACTTTTTATACCCCCTTTTATGTATCCTTCTTGACAATTTCAAGTGTATAGGCTCAGTCCTACACCAAATAGAAGCAGTATTAATAAATTGCAAGTGTTACAGAAGGGAATTGTGAAACAGAACCATATGTGTTGGAGGATTCATAAAAATTATGGACATAATGAGGATTAGATCAGAGAAGACATGCACAGACAAGCTCTTGACAGAAAAGAACTGATAACATGCTGCCAAGAATTGTATGTCATTAATTGTTGTCTGCAAATGACAGTACCTGATTGACTAAACCTTTTTCTCACACCCTGAGGATTTCATTTTAGAGAATTAGTTTCTAAGTTGGTGAAAAAAACAGACTCCAACTCATAATGGGGGAGAAAAAAGGAAGACTTAATAATTAGATAGTAAGCTGCCATTCTGGCAGGATGATGAAATTGGAATAAGGGGAATTCATGCAGCTAGTATTAAATTAATCTGTTTTGGGGAAATTATGTGACCTTTCTCCACCCAGACTTAAAAAAAATCATGCCTTCATTGAAATTCCAAAGAAATAGTATATCAAAATGGGAAAAATTCTCAGAAATTTATTTTATATGGTAACATAAGATTTAATATGTTTATAGTCATATATCACTTCATACTGGATATTCACATATTTTGAGGGATATAATATTAATATGAATAATTAAATGAATAATTAAAATTCATATAGTTACTTAGAGGTGATTCTAGGGATGAAAAGTAAATAACTATCTTCAGTTCCAGTAGGAAGTAAAATTTTTTACCATTGAGAAAATAACACATCCATGCAGGGAAACAGAAACAGAAAATGTGTAATAAATTTGTGACTATGTTTTCTATAGAAAGAATGAACTCTCATGGCTCATGTGTGCTGTAACCAACGATACTATCTTCCTATAGTAATACTTTTTTCAGATACTTTGTGATCAGTTTATTTGCAAGAGACTGATTTGCTAAGAGTTCACAAGATTAACCAATTTAAACATTTTTAAGAGTTCTCAGTAAGGATCTGAGTTAGTAGAAATGTGAAAACTTTGAAAAATAATATATACCTTCATGCATGCATAGTTCTGATAGACTGATTTTTTACATGCTCAATTTACTATATTTTATACATATATGTATTTATTTAGTAATAATCTACTTCTTTTCTAGATATGATAATAATGTGGTAAATTTCGTTAAAGAAAGTAAAATTTACAAACATGATTTTGACAATAAAAAATAACTAACTAAAATCTTTATGGGTAGTAATACCCTTAAAATATTGGAGTTGTAAGAGACCTTACAAGTCATTTGTCAGACCTCTTCATGTGACCAATCAAGAAAAGTTAAATGAATTAAGCTAAATTCCGATAGATAAATGTAGACCTGAGATCTGATATGCTGTCCAAATTCTTTACACTAGCTTACTTTCTCTCTCAGCTTTTCAAATTAAGTAGATCTCTGCTTTACCCAATACTCTGTGTCCTTGACAAAAGGAATTTATCATTCCACTTAATTTAGAACATATGAAGGTGCCTAGAGTACCAAGGCAAAGCTTACTTTCCATGAGACTGTGACTAAGGACAAGTTAAATTCAGTACCTATTCACTTAGAATACCCTGTATTATAGAGTATATGTAAATAGTTTTTTTACCATTGTAACATTTTGTAGAGGAACAATCCAAACCAAATCACTGGATAATTGTTACTTTAAGTAATGTATTACTGTGGAAATGTAATAGTTGTAAAGGGTATAGAATACATGAAGAAGCAATTGAGTTTAATTGCATCCTTGGGACTACTTTGTTGTGCCTGCAGCTGTTTTTTTTTTCTTTCTTTCTTTTTTCTTTTTGCATGAAAAAAGCCTAAGTTTCTGAAATATTCTTCAAATGCTGCTGAAATTGTACAACAATTCCCTGGCTAATCTCCAACCACTGAATAATTTTTAAACTAGAAAGAACTAAGACTGTATTAGTCTAAAGTGCTGCAGTTTTACATGGCAAAAGGCAGCCATGTGGAAATTAATTGAGACAATCCTCCCTTTCCACCAACTTCCCAAAACCCAGAGGAGATATTACAATACAGTGCTTACTGGGAGTCTAAGAAATGGAGTGGTCAACCACTGGCAAATATTTCTATGAAGAGAAAATGAAAGAAACACTATCGTGTAATGGATGTAAGGGCAGCTGTAGAGTCAGGAAACTTGGATTTAAGTCTTGCCACTGACATATATAAACTAAGCAAAGGGAAAGCCACTTAGCCTATCAGTGTCCTGGGTATCTCTTAAAGGATATAAATTACAAAAGAGTTGCTATTTATCATGGACATTTATATAACATGAGTTCCTTATATCAATGAAATCAGAGATTCTGACCAAATAAATTATATACAACTCAATTTACAGGAGATTAATGTCTAGATGTCACAAAACATCCCTGAAAACAGAAAATTAAAAGTTTGCTATTATGAGGTATTTCAATAACATATTTTTTCTTCAATTTTACAAATTTGCTATCAATGAGAATAAATCTTTATTCAAAGAATAAGAGGGAGCATTGTGTATGAAATGAACTTTATGTAAAAATTTAAAGGAATATTAAAATTAAAGTGGTAGTCAAAAAATTTCCTTGTTTATACAGATCTTTCTGAACTTCTCTTTGTTGTCTTCTGTGGACTTTTAAAATGTTTTATTGATGAAATTGTTATTCTTTTTATTGTGGTTGCATCTTTCTCACTGTCCCTTTACTCCATGAGTAATATAAATGCACATACATCTAGAGCTAGGCCATAATTGAATATACTATTCCGCTAGGATTTATCGGTCTATGTTCTGCATAACTCTAGTTTAAAAGAAGTCTATATATAAAACTTCTTATGTATAAAAAGATAGGTGTTAAGTTTTTAACCATAAAATAAATGCTAGTCACACAATCATATCCAGTGATGTGACAGTTTTGAGATTTTGTCCTAGAATGTAAATTTCTTTGAAAAAAAAGGGGGGAGGTTTTTAAATATATTTTTTACTTTGAGCAAACATATATCAAGCTTTGTTAAACAATGCTATGAGTTATTTTCTATTCACTGTCCTTGTGAGAGATGTTTCTGAACATTTGGAAGGGCAACAATGAAAAAGGCAGCAAATGTGGTATGTGTATGTGTATGTTTATCACAGTATGGTATGGAAGATAATAGAGAAGCCCACAATCCCCTATCAAAGGGCTATTACTTTTCATTCTAATGGAAGATCAAGGTTCATATTTGCCCCACTTTGGGAGTTTGGGTTTTTTTTTTTTAATTTTCTTATATAGTTCCTGAATTCCTACCTGGAATATAGAAGGAAGAAGAAAAATGTGTTCCATTCTGACAAGTCAGAAAGTCAGACAAAGCATCTAAGATGTGTGTGTGTGTGTGTGTGTGTGTGTGTGTGTGTGTGTGTGTGTGTGATGTCAGCCATTCTTCCTCTCTCTTGCTATTTACAAATAACAAAACATGCAAATCAAAGCAATTATGGCTGATCACATAAACCTAAAGATGGTTGTGATATTATTAAAATAGAGTGATATAAATCATCAAGTACTGTCCTCTTGATACAGAGTCCAGGAAAGGAGCTGGTCATTTCACATTCTGCATAAATTCTCTGAAAAGGTAAAAAAAAAATTCAGTACAACTAGAGTGGGACAGAGGCTGATCTAGAGACCCCTGATCTCCGCCTCTATTTCTTTCTTCCATCTCTTGAGAACTGCTATTGCTCAAATCTACCAGTGTGTTCTCTTTCACTCTACCTCCCCAAGATCTGAACTCCAATTACTAATTCTACTATGCTAACACTGAGTCCAAACTTCTGAATTTCTGCTCATTTACATTTCTTTCTTGTGAAGTTTTTCTTCTCCCCTTCTTTCAGCATGATTAAAGAACAGACTTTTTTTTTTACAGAGCAGGAATATTCTTGCTATTTCCAGGGGTTCATATATAAAGATGCTAAAGATCTTATTTTTATGTACTGAAACTGTTCTCCAAATGTTTCAGTTCATACCTTTTTTTGTTTTGTTTTATAAAATTTTGTGAAAGATCACTGACAAATTAATTCAACCTGGACTGGTAGTATAGAGGCAATTATACATATATGATATATTCATAATCTACTACCTCTCAACCAACAGGAAGAGAAAATGGTTCATCATTGGTCTATTGGAATAAAGATTAATCAATCTGAATTATTTTCTTTTGGCTTGTTTTCTTATTGTTATGATTATTCATATTACCCCATTGGTTCTCATATTATAGAGACAGCTAGGTGGCAAAGCATTCTTCCTGAAGTTAAGAAAAACTCAGTTAAAATCATCACATACTTAACTAGCTATGGAACACTTGGAATGACATTTAATCTTTCTATACCTTAATTTCCTCATCTCTAAAATGGAGATAATAACATCTTTTATCCAGGGTAATTGTGAGGAAAAAATTGAGATAATATCTGTAAAGCACTTTGCAATCATTAGAGTGTTATGCAGATTCTAGATATTATCAATCCATTAAAAATGTTGAAATACACCTTGTTCTTTCAACATTTCTATTTTTCTCTTTTGTTTTTTTCACTTTTACACTCCAATTTCCTCCCCATTGAACCACAGAGGGGAAAACCAAACTTTGTAACATATAAAGCTAATCAAATGAAACAAAACCATACAGTAGCCATTTGAAAACAACAAACTTCTTTTTCCATACCTTAAAACTACTACCTTTTTGTTAGAAGTGAGCAAAATGCTTCATCCCACTTTCTCTTTAGTCATGATTGATTATTTTATTGGTCAGATTTCTTAAGTTTTTCAAACTTCTTTTTCTTTGTACCATTATTATTTTATAAACTATTTTTGTAGTTCTACTCATTTCATTTCTTCATATTACCCAGTATTCTCTGAAATTATTTCTCCCATCATTTCTTCTGATGAAATAATATTCCATTATATAATATTTCATGATCTATTCAGCCAGTTCTCAGTTGACAGGCACTCTCAATTCCCCCTGTTCATTAAGATATAGTTTCATCCTCTTTCCACCAGCAAGATATTTGTTTTGTTTTGACTATTCCATTTTGGGGATTTTTATCTCTCTTAATCTTTTCTCACTTTCCCCACTTCTCCCCTTATTTAGTTTGGTATGCTTATTTCCTAAACTCCATGTGTGTGTATAAGTTTGTGTGTGCAGATGCATGTGTATAAGTTTATATATTTGTTTTCAAACTTTGTCCAGTTCATAAAATAATGTTAATAAATGATATCCTGATTCTGCTCTTTTCACTTAGCATCAGTTCATGAAAGTCTCTCCAGGCCTATGTGAAATCATTTTGCTGGTTGTTTCTTATAGAACAATAATATTCTATAATATTCATAAACCATAATTTATTCAGCCATTCTCTAACTGAAGGGCATCTACTCAATTTCCAGTTTCTTGCCTCTATAAAAAGGGCTGCCATAAATATTTTTACACATGTAGGTCCTCTTCCCTCCTTTAAGATCTCTTTGAGATATAAGCCCAGTAGAGACACTGTTGGATCAAAGGGTATGAACAGTTTGATTGCCCTTTGGGAATAATTCCAAATTGCTCTCCAGAATGGTTGGATCAGTTCACAACTCCACCAACAATGTATTAGTATCCAGTTTCTCCACATCCCCTCAAACATTCATCATTATATTTTCTTGTTATCTTAGACAATCTAAGAAGTATATATTGGTATTTCAGAGTTGTATTAATTTTTATTTCTCTGAACAATTGTCATTTAGAGGATTTTTTCATATGACTAGAAATGGTTTTAATTTTTTCATCTGAAAATAGTTTGTTCATATTCATTGACCATTTATCAATTGGGGAATGGTTCCTATTCATACAAATTTGAGTCAATTCTCTATATATATTAGAAGTGAGACCTTTATCAGAACCCTTCGATGTAAAGATTTTTTCCCAGTTTACTGCCTCCCTTCTAATCATATCTTCATTGGTTTTGTACAGAAATTTTTTAACTTAATATAATCAAAATTATCCATTTTGTATTCCACAATGTATTCCAGTTCTTCTTTGGCCACAAATTCCTTCCTTCTCCACAGTTCTGAGAGTTAGACTATCATTTATTTTTCTAATTTGCTTATATTATCACTCTTTATATCTAAATCATGAACCCATTTTGATCTTATCTTGGTATAGGGTGTTAGGTGCAGATCAATGCCTAGTTTCTGCCTTACTAATTTCTAATTTTCTCAGCAATTTTTGTCAAATAGTGAGTTTTTATCCTAAAAGCTGGGGTCTTTGAGTTTATCAAACATTATATTACTATAGTCATTGTCTATTATGTTTGTAAACCTAAGCTATTCCACTGATCAACTACTCAATTTCTTAACCAGTACCAAAGAATATATCAGATTTAGCCCAAAGAGAGATTATCAGACATATATAGCTTCACAGAGAAGCTTGTCTCACTCTATAGGGAAGTAGGAGGGGAAAGGGGAAAGAAAGAGGGAGGCTAATAATAGGGAGAACAGAAGTAGAAGTGAAAAAGAATAAGAAAGGGGGAAAGGCTGTAAAAGGAAAGAATTATTTGAGGGAGGTAGTAGTCAGAAGCAAAATATTGGGGATGAGGGAAAGGGGGAAAGGAAATAGAACAGTGTAACTGGGAAAAAACAAGATGGCAGGAAATATAGTTAATAATTATAACTGTGAATAGGAATGGAATGAACTCTCCTATAAAACAGAAGTGAAGTGGAGACTGGAATAAAAGCCAGAATCCTATAATATGTTTACAAGAAAGACATTTAAAGCAGAGTGATACATTCAGAGTAAAAAGAAATAGCACAGTCTATTTTGCTTCAGCTGACATAAAAAAAGTAGGGATAGCGATCCTGATCTCAGATCAAGAAAAAGCAAAAATGAATCTAATTAAAAGAGATAAGGAAACTACATCTTGCTAAAGAGTACCATAGATAATGAAGTAATATCAATGCTAAACATATATGCACCAAATGATATGGCATCCAAATTCCTAGAGGAGAAGTTAAGAGATCTGTAAGAAGAATTAGACAGCAAAAGTATACTAGTGAGATATCTGAATCTTGCTCTCTCAGAACTAGATAAATCAAACCACACAATAATTAAGAAATAAGTTAAGTAGGTAAACAGAATTCTAGAAAAGTTGGATATAAGAAACCTTTGGAGAAAATTGAATGGACACAGAAAGGCATATACATTTTTCTTGGCAGTATGTGGAATGTATACAAAAATTGACCATATATTGGATGATAAAAACCTCAAAATTAAATGCAGAAAGGCAGAAGTAGTAAGCACAATTTTTTCAGATCATGATGCAATAAAAATTACATGCAATAAAAGGTCAGGGAGAAATAGACCAAAAATTAATTGAAAACTAAGTAATTTCATCCTAAAGAATGCATGGGTGAAAAAACAAATCAATAATTTCATCCAAGAGAATGACAATAATGAGACAACATACCAAAATTTATGGGATGCAGCCAAAGCAGTTCTTAGAGGAAATTTTATATCTCTAGATGCTTATTTGCATAAAATAGAGAAAAAGATCAAAAAATTGGGCACACAACTAAAAAAGCTAGAAAAAGATTAAATTGAAAAACCCCAATGAAATACCAAATTCGAAATTCTGAAAATAAAAGGGGAGATTAATAAAGTTGAAAGTAAGAAAACTATTGAATTAAGAAACAAAAGTAAGAGTTAATTTTATGCAAAAACCAACAAAATAGATGTCTTTACTTAATTTGATTAGAAAAAGGAAAGAAGAAAATTAAATTATTAGTATCAAAAAAAATGAAAAGGGAGAATGTTCCATCAAAGAAGAGGAAATTAGAGCAATAATTAGAAGTTCTTTTGTCCAATTATATGTCAATAAATCTGATAATCTAAGTAAAATGGATGAATATTTACAAAAATATGGATTGCCCAGATTAACAGAGGAGGAATTACTTAAATAGTCCCATTTTATAAAAAAAAATAGAACAAGCTATTAATCAACTCCCTAAGAATAAATCTCCAGGGCCAGATGGATTTATATGTGAATTCTACCAAACATTTAAAGGACAATTAATTCTAATATTATGTAAACTATTTAGAAAAATAGGGAAAGAAGGAGTCCTACCAAGTTCCTTTTATGACACAGATATGGTGCTGATACCTAAACCAGATAGGATCAAAACACAGAAAGAATATTATAGACCAAATTCTCTAATGAATATTGATGTAAAAATCTTAATCAAAATATTAGCAAAGAGATTATAACAAGTTATCCCCAAGATCATACACAGTGACCAAGTAGGATTTATACAAGGAATGCAGGGCTAGTTCATATATTAGGAAAGCAATTAGCATAATTGACTATATCAATAAGTAAACTAACAAACCTCATATGATTATCTCAATAGATGCAGAAAAAGCATTTGACAAAATCCAACACCCATTACTATTAAAAACACTAGAGAATATCAGAATAAATGGTGTTTTCCTTAAAATGATCAGTACCATCTATTTAAAAGCATCAGCAGGCATCATATGTAATGTGAATAAATCAGAACCATTCCCAAAATGATCAGGGGTGAAACAAGGTTGCCCACTATCGCCATTAGCATTCAACATTGTATTAGAAATGTTAGCTTTGGTAATAAGAGATGAAAAAGAAATTAAATGAATTAGAGTAGATAATGAGGAAACCAAATTATCACTCTTGGCAGATGATATGATGGTATACTTAGATAATCCTAGAGAATCAATTTTTTTAAAAAACTACTTTAACAAAGTTGTGGCATAAAAAATAAATCCACATAAATCATAATCATTTTAATATGCTGCAAAGTCCAACAACAAGGGATACAAAGAGAAATTCCATTTAAAAATAACTGTCAATAATGTAAAATATTTGGGAGTCTACTTGTCAAGGCAACATTAGGAACTATATGAACACAACTACAAAATGCTTTCCTCTTAAATAAAATCAAATCTAATCAATTGGAAAAATGTCAAGCACTCATGAGTAGGCCAAGCTAATATAATAAAAAATATTTTATTACTACCTAAATTAATATACTTATTCAGCACCATACCAATCAAACTCCCAAGAAATTATTTTACAGATCTAGAAAAAATAATAACAAAGTTCATCTGGAAAAACAAAAGGTCAAGAATTTCAAGGGAAATAATGAAAAAAATGCAAATTAAGGTGCCTTAGCTGTACCAGACCTAAAACTGTATTATAAAGCAGTGGTCATTAAAATCATTTGGTACTGGCTAAGAAATACAGTAGCTAATCAGTGGAATAGGTTACATTCATAGGACAAAATAGTCAATGACTATAATAACCTAGTGCTTGACAAATCAAAGAACCCCACCTTTTGGGATAAGAACTCAATATTTGACAAAAACTGCTGGGAAATTTGGAGATTAGTATGGCAGAAAGTAGGCATTGGCCCACACCTAACACCCTATATCAAGACAAGGTCAAAATAGGTTCATGATTTAGACTTACAGACTGATATTATTAAAAAAAAATTAGAAGAACAAAGAAAAATTTACCTCTCAGATCTGTGGAGATAGAAGGCATTTGTGGCCAAAGAAGAACTGGAATACATTATGGAAAGCAAAATGAATAATTTTGATTATATTAAGTTAAAAAGTTTTTGTAGAAACAAAACTGATGAAGACAAGATTAAAAATAAAGTAATAAACTGGGAAAACCTTTTTACATTCAAGGGTTCTTATAAAGGCCTCATTTCTAAAACAAATACAGAACTGATTCAAATTTATAATTATTCAAGCCATTCTCCAAATGATAAATGATCAAAGGATATGAACAATTTTCAGATGAAGAAATTGAAACTTCCTAGTCATATAAAAAATGCTCTAAATCACGATTAATTAGAAAAATACAAATGAAAACAACTTTGAGGTACCACTACATACCTCTCAGATTGGCTAAAATGATAGAAAGATAATGATGAATGTTGGAGGGGATGTGGGAAAACTGGGACACTAATACATTGTTGGTGGAACTGTGAATTGATTCAACCATTCTGGAGAGCAATTTAGAATTATGCTCAAAGAGTTATCAAACTGTGTATACCCTTTGCTCTAGCACTCTTTTGGGATATAATCCCAAAGAGATCTTAAAGGAGGGGAAGGGACCCACCCACATGTGCAAAATGTTTGTAGCAGCAAACATTTTTTGTAGTGGCAAGGAATTGGAAACTGGGTGGATGCCCATCAATTGGAAAATGGCTGAATAAGTTATAGTATATGAATGTTTTGAAATATTATTGTTTTATAGGAAATGACAGCAGGATAATTTCAGAGAGGCCTGGAGAGACTTGCATGAACTGATACTAAGTAAAATTAGCAGAACCAGGAGATCATTGTACCCGACAATAGCAAGTCTATATGATGATCAATTGTAATGGACATGATTCTCTTCAACAGTGACAGAATTCAGGCAAATTCCGATGGTCTTGTGATGAAGAGAGCCCTCTGCACTCATAGAGAGTCCTGTGGGGACTGAGTATGAATCACAACATAGTATTTTTACTCTTTTTGTTGTTTGCTTGCATTTTGTTTTCTTTCTCATTTTTCCCTTTTTGATCTGATTTTTCTTGTGCAGCATGATATTTGTGAACATATAGAAGAATTGCACATATTTAACATATATTGGATCATTTGTTCTCTAGGGGAAGGAGAAGGGAAGAAGGGAGAGAGAAAAAATTTGGAACACGAGGTTTTGCAAGGGTGAATATTGAAAATTATTCATGCATATGTGTTGAAAATAAAAAGCTTTAAAAATAATAAAAATATATATTTGTCAAAATAGAAAAAGAAAACAACTCCTTCAAAAAATAGAATTAATGAAATGAAAAATATCCAATGAACAAAACAACTCATTCATAAGTTCAATTGCCTAATACAAAAGATGATTAAAAAGCTAACTGAAGAAAATAATTCACTAAAAATTACAATTGAACAAAAAGAAGTGAATGACTCAATGAAACATCAAGAATCAGTCAAACAAAACCCAAAAAAATTAGAAATAGAAGAAAATGTAAAATATCTTATAAGAAAAATAACTGACCTAGAAAATAGATCCAGGAAAAACAATCTAAGAATTATTAGACTCTTTTTATTGTTGTTTGCTTGCTTTTTCCTTTCTTATTTTTTGCCTTTTTGATCCAATTTTTCTTATGAGCATGATAGTTGTGGAAATTATACATAGAAAAATTGCACATGTGTAAGATATAGTGGATTACTTGCTATCTAGAATTGGGGGAAAGGGAGAGAGAAAAAGTTTAGAACACAAGGTTTTGTAAGGGTGACTGTTGAAAACTATCTGTACGTATTTTGAAAATAAAAAGCTATTATTCAAAAAATACAATTATTAAAAATTTTTAAAATGAGGAAAAAAAGAAAATGTGGTTGCTAAATAATGGATATGGCAGCATTCATGTCCTTATGGCTGTTCTCCTAGTTTTCCCTCCACTTGACTAATTTTGATTAGTCTTTAGGACTCAAGAGAATAACCTTTTTTTTCCTTTGAGTATGGATAATAATTTAGAATAAATTCAACTTTCATGAGCAATTACACATAATTGGCCCTTATTATAAGAAAGTTTGAAAGAGATAGTCTTAATTACATAATTCCCTTATGTACAACTGAGGCTCTTGGGATGAGATGTAAATAGACAGTTTAAGGGAAAATCCTTAATGGTGTTCAGGTTTTCCTCTAAAACAAAGACACTGAAATATTGGCTACAATGTTAGGAATTCAAGACAAAGAAAGATCACTTGCAATATTAAGTAATTTCAATTATATTGAATGTGTGTTAAGAAGTAGTGTTTGTAGAAATAAGTTAGGAATGAGCCAAATGAGCCCATCCTAAAAGACTCAGGCAGATTTGTAATCAAGGGGATCTAGCAACAGGAACTTGGAAGAAGAGAAATCCCTGAGAAAGGCAACATATTCACAGCAACTGGGGCAGAAAATCAGCTACTTGAGGTATAAGACAGGAGCCGCAAGACAACTAACAATGCTGAATGTCACTGTAACTAAATTAGGATACTTTTTTTAAATCTCAGAACCAAGGTTAGAATTTATTTGAATCTCTAAGGTAGAATTGAACCCAAAGTAAAAGAGTTAAATATGAGGAACTGAACAGGTTAAAGAAATATAGTGGCAGCAGTCAAAAATCACTATTAAATCATTTTTAGAATAAACTTTAATACAAAACCTTGTCAAAAGTTTTTTTTGAAAGTCTAAATAAATTAGATCTACTAGATTGCTCTGGAATCTATGTCCTTCAAAGCAATAATTGTTTGCTTTTGTTCAGTTATATAGATTCTTTGTGAGCATGTTTGGAGTTTTCTTGGCAAAGATATTGGAGTGTTTTGTCATTCCTTTCTCCAACTCATTTTACAGATGAGGAAACTTAGCAAACATGTTTAAGTGATTTGCCCAATTATCCAGATTATCCAGATAATAAGTATTTGTGGCCAGATTTGAACTCATGATGATGAATCTTCCTAACTCCAGTACTGGCATTCTATCCATTGTACCATCTAGCCATCAATAATAATAGTATTTATATAATGTTTTAAGGTATGCAAAAATTGTATCATTTATCCTTACAATGAGCTGGGAGGAAGTTACTATAATTATTCTTATTTTATAGACACTGAGGCAGAGAGTAGAGTAGTTAAATAACTTGCCAGGGTCACAGAGCTGATAAGTAAGTTCAGATATGAACTCAGTTCTTCCTAAATCCAAGTCCAGCACTGAATCCACTGAACCAGAAATAGGAATAAAAATAAAGAACCTATTTTCTGCCAAGGGCCATTTGGATATTTATATCATTCACAGGCTATATAAAAATATCAACTTTAAAATTAGTCTGCTCAATTTGGTCAAACACTTAATTAACTCACTCTTAATATGATGATTGACCTGTGGTTGCCTCAACAGGGCCAGACCAAATTATTTTGCAGGCTTTATAGAGCCCATGGGTAGGATATTTCCCATCCCTGACCTAGACTAATATATTATTGAGACATGAATCCTTTTTTTCCCAATAGAAATCACATTGCCTTCCCCTTGTATATTGTTGTATTTGACTTAAATTTCCATTGCCGTGACTTTTCAGGTTATTTTTCTCCTCACTTAATGAGTAAAAATAAACTTAATATAATAGGGTCAATTTTAATAAATGTGTCAAAGCTTAGGGAGAAAGCAGTGAATTGTAGCATTATTGGAGCTAATACCAAGCACGTATCATTACCTCTTTATTTTTTAGGGCAATAAGAAAAATGATCAGTACTGTGTTTGCCAAGCAGTTTAGAATAATATTATTTAGCTTGGATAACACTATCATTTATTTAGCATCAATATTAATGATTTTGAATAAGGAATAAAATCCAAGTAATAAAATTCACAGCTGATACTAAGTTTTGAGCTGTTAAGAATGTCAAAGAAAGATAAATATACAAAATGATTTGCAGAGATTAGAAGCATGGTTGATTAATTGCAACAGGAGATTTAATAGGAGGTTGGATTTTTAAAAGCAAGTGGGAAGACCTTTCTTAAGGAGGGGATATATCTTTGTAATTTATTCCTAATAGGGATATAAGCAAACCCCACCTAAAGTCATTAATTAGTGCTGCAAAAATACATTAGGTAAAAAAAAACATAAGAGGAAACAAATCAGTTTCATAAGAATGACATTGTAGATTGTTTTACATTGCATTGGGGTTTGATTGAATATGATGTTAGTATAAAATTTCATATCATATTATATATGTATATGTTTATATATGCAACAATATGCTTATACCTTTATATATATATATATGCTTATATGGGTATTCATGTGATTTATATACATAAATATATATATATATACATACATTTCTCTCTTATATATATCTACAAATATATATATATATATAATATATATATATAGTGTTAGAAAATCCTATACAGTACTGAAATGTTATATGATTTGAGCATAGTTACACATTTAGTATGTTTCAGAAATGTTTCCTTGATCCATGTTATGTTCTTTATCCAGTATGTCATAATGTTTCTCTTCTTCGGTTTGTGTATGTGTTTTTGATTAAGGAAATATATTAACCGGAAATTTTGCCACAAATTTATTTATATAAAACAGATATCTATAGTAAAGGAATAAATATGCATGTGTATATATGAATGTCTGAGTGTTTATGTGTATGTATATATGTATATATACTAATATGCATATATTACATATACATACATATATTTTATATATGTGCATGCTAAATGTATTTTTAAATACACACACATACATGCACATGCTAAATTTGTATGTCAAACAGTTAATTCCCACTGCTGATCCTGGAGACTTGGGCACTATGTACAACATGAGGCCCATTGTGATGGAGACCCCAGGGGTATGGATTGTGTTCAGTCCTGAAATAGCTGGCCTATAAGGAAAGAATTCAGCTCCTTGTCTTGCACTTGGATTATTCCACCTGCCTCATACTAAAACTGCTCACCAGAGGTACCACAATTGCATAATATCACTTAGAGGGTCAAAGGAAGAGAGAACAGCAAACAGATGGTCACTTATTTTTTAAAGGCCCAATGAGTCATTAGTTCTCCTGATCAGTGACCACTAAGGGAGTTGCTTGGCCATTTCCCAAACACCAGAACCTTTTAGTACTGAGACACTCAGCAGATCCAGAAGTCTCATAATACCTAATGTACTCAACTACTGAATAGTGGTCACGCCAAAGAACAGGGCCAGCCAAACTAAGGATCAAGATCAATTAAATTACCTCAGTTAAATAATTCCACCCTCAGCAAAAACTGGGGTGTATTTGGTACATCTGTCCATCCCCAGTTCTGGAAAGCTTTGAAAGGGTCACTAGGAAGTTCGAATATCATCTTTTCTAATACTTCCTTCAATTTCTCTCAAAAGTCTTTTCCAGCACCACAGTCAAAACTATGAATTCTGCAGCATCAACTTGCTTTATAGTCCAATATCCCCAGCCATACATTGTTGCTGGAAAAACCATAGGTTTGAAAATGTGGACCTTTGTTGGCAAGGTGATAGCTCTGCTTTTTAGGTTTCTGTACAGATTTCCCATAGCTTTCTTTATGAATAAATTTAATTTTGTGGCTATAGTTGCTGTCTGCAGTGATCTTTGAGTCCCAAAATACAAAATCTAATATTGCTTCCACTTCTGTTTGCCAATTGGTTTGGTATCAATTGCTGTTATTTGGGGGTTTTGGGCATTAAGTTTCAAGCCAGCTTTTATACCCTCCTCTTTCACTTTTATCAAGAGGCTTCTTAATTCATCTTCATTTTTTATAATCAATAATAGTCTGCATATCTAAGACTATTACTTTTTTCAACAGCTTTTGATGTGTTCAACTTGACTTTTCTCTTGACATACCATGCATATAAGTTGAATTTAAAAAGGTGATATTATACAGCTTTGTCATACTCTTTTTCTAATCCTAAATCAGTCAGTTGTTCCATGTTCAGTTCTGGCTGTTATTTCTAGGTCAGCATACAGGTTCCTTACAAAGAATAAGGTACTTCCATCTCTTTGAAGACTTGCCATATTTTGTGGTGAGCCATACAGTCAAATAGCTTTAGTGTAGTCAATTAAACAGAATGAAAAGGCAGTGATCCAAGAAGGGCAAGCATTCTGCTATTACTAATATTGTTTCACTGGACTCTCCCAATAGCCCTGTGAGGGCCATGCTATTATTATTTCCATTACAGTAAAGAAACTGAGACAATTTTAAAAACATCAGAGAAAGGCTGAAAAATTTGATATATAAATTAAATGGAACATTATTATTCATTAAAAAGTGATAAATATGAGAATTCAGAAAAATATGGGAAGACTTGTATGAACTAATAGAGACAAATCTACAAGAGTGAGAACATACTATACATAATGACCATACTAATTTTAATGAAAAAAGATTAGTTTCTCTGCAAAGATGTATAAGTGCTTTAAATTTTTATTTTTCAGAGAAATTTCTTTGCCATAACAATATACAGTATTTTCCCTCTCTAACCATAATTAATTTCCCTTTAAGTCCAGATGAAGTAATTAGAGCAATTTAAATCTAAATCAAACAAGCAACAAGTCTTTGATAAGGGTTTGCCTGTATCTGGAACTATGCTATGGGTGGGTATGTAAAGACAAAAACACAAAATGAGTCAATACTCTTACTGTCATTACAAATACATGGGACTTAGCTGTTTAATAACACCAATGAGATTATGGTCACTATTCAAGAAATATGGTTCCTTCTCTCAAAGATTTTAAATCCTGGAGAAACAAAACTAACATGTAACAGGCAGTTAAGGACTAAGGTAAACACTGTTTATAATAGCAATTTTGTAAAGGAAGTCATAGATGAAAAGTAGAATAATTGGGGAAGGCTTCATGGGAAGTCCCATATGAGTAGTGCAAAACATTTGCTACTCAACAAGCCACACTTTCTGTGCCAAAGTATTTTGTCTTTTAAGTCTTCTCCCAAGGCAACTTTCTGAAATTCCATTAAGTACCTGATTTGGGGATCTGTGTCACATCAAGATGTCTCAAAATAAAAAGAGATAATGGGGAAAATGAGGGCAATTAAATGGGCGTTTAATGTTAGAAAGAAACCTTGACAACAGAGGTGGTGTGGACCACTTATCACATTCTCCCTCACCTCAGAGAAAACTGCTATTGATAAATGGAGGTAATATTACCTGTATTCTGTACTTCAGAGGATAGTTGAAAGCAAAGTGCTTTCCAAGAAAAATGTATAACTCACCCTCTTGCATTCTCTCTCCTTCATTCTCACTCTCCTCTCTCTCTCTCCTCAAAAAAGGCTAACCAATTTCACAAATAATAGAAAATGTCCTTGCTATTTATGGATATACCTTAGGGACAACTTAGTCATAGCCCAAGCACAACATTCTGAGCCTGTAGATATCTAGTCTTATTTTGGAGACTACTCAAAGAAAGTCACTCTTTTTAGTTCACTGTATCCCACTTGGACTTTATTTAGAGATTTTACCTCTAAATAAATTCAGTATCTAAGCCTCTACAGAAGTAGATCCAAAGGTCTGGATATTGTGAATATCCAGCTCTTGAGGTAATAAAAATATATATCATGCATCAGAGGTATTATTTCACTTCACAAAATAATAATAATTTCCAAAAACACACAATGACCTATAAGCAATCAACACAAAACTCTCTTTGTGGGAGTGCTACTTCTCCAGGAAGCTAAAACCTTCTCACTCACTGCATCATTCTATTGTCTGGAGCTCTCTTGGAAAGGAAACAAATTTATGATTGTTAGTGAGTCAGCTATCCAAAATTTTGATGAGCCTCACTTACCCACCAGGATATGTTCAGTTGCCTAGACTCATTGTACCATCCTTTGATTTAAACTTGTCTTGGAAGGGAAATGAAATTGAGATTCTTATACCAGTGACACTGAAATCACAGTTAGTCTCATTTTCAATAGATAGAAATCCATATAAGTATCTAACTTTATAGTACTTGATGGAGTCCTTTAGAAGGGAAACTTACTTTAACCAACTTGGTAAACAATTAATTCCCTTCACATAATACTGAATAAAAACTATATCCTTTCTTTCCCTATATCATAATTTTAGTCTTTTATTTCCAACTCATCTCAGATCCAGAGGCCATGTGTGGTACTTTAATCTTGCCAAGAGGTTTATTACTCAAAAAATCCTCCTTTTTTTTTGAAAGAATGCCAGATTCCTGAATTCTAAGCAAGATTAACCAAAAGTCATTTTCAAGAAGAATCCTATTCAGGAAATCTCTATATTTTGCTAAAAGACTAAATTTTAGGATTATAGTGCTCAAGATCTCTCTTTGTCTCAGTAGAAGGCTTCTGTGCTTCAGTATATCTTATCATTCAGATCATGTAGTTACCTTCCCCGTGGCTGCATAGCATTCATATACTTTTGCCTCAAAAAAGCCAATAATGGATGGGGGACATCCATCTGACTCAGCACTGAACTTAGCTCTTTTCTGTTCTCAGGATCTCTTTGGAAGAAAAAGAAAAGAGGAAAATGAAAAAGAGAAACGTTTCTTTTAAAAAACCCATCACAATAAAGGTCTCATCTCTAAAATATATAGAGAATTGTCTCATATTTATAAGAATTCAAGCCATTCTCCAATAGATAAATGGTCAAAGGATATGAACAGACAATTTTCAGATGATGAAATTAAAAGCATTTCTAGTCATATGTAAAGGTGCTCCAAATCACTACTGAACAGAGAAATGCAAATCAAGACAACTCTGAGGTACCACTACACACCTGTCAGATTAGCTAAGATGACAGGAAGAGATGGTGATGGATTTTGGAGGGGATGTGGGAAGGCTGGGACACTGATGCATTGTTGGTGGAACTGTGAACGGATTCAGCCATTCTAGAGAACAGTTTGGAGCTATGCTCAAAAAGTTATCAAACTGTGCATACCCTTTGACCCAGCAGTGTTTCTATTGGGCCTATATCCCAAAGAGATCTTAGAGGAGAGAAAGGGACCCACATGTGCAAGAATGTTTGTGGCAGCCCTTTGTGTAGGGGCTAGAAACTGGAAACTGAAGGGATGTCCATCAATTGGAGAATGGCTGAATAAATTATGGTATATGAATGTTATGGAATATTATTGTTCTTTGAGAAATGACCAGCATGATGATTTCAGAGAGGCCTGGAGAGACTTGCATGAACTGATGCTTAGTGAAGTGAGCAGAACCAGGAGATCATTATACACAGCAACAACAATACTATATGAGGATCAGTTCTGATGGACATGGCTCTCTTCAACAATGAAATGTTTCAAACCACTTCTAATTGTTCACTGAAGAAAGCCATATACACCCAGAGAGAGGGATGTGAACTGTGGACCACAACATAACATTTTCATGCTCTCGATTGATGTTTGCTTGCATTGTGTTTCCTTTATCTGATTTTTCTTTCTTGTAGATAAGATTTTTCTTGCACAACAATAAGTGTGGAAATATGTAAACATATATTGATTTGTCAAGTATTTTAACATAATTAACATGCAGTGGATATCCTGCCATCTAGGGGAGGGGTGGGGAGTTGGGAGGAAAAATTTGTAACAGAAAGCTTTGTAAGGGTTAATGTTGAAGAATTACCCATACATATGTTTTGCAAATTAAAAAAAAACCATCACAAAAGATGTGGCTCTTTTCACATAATTTGTTCCACAATAATGGTAGTCAACCATTTCATTACATAGCAGTGAAAGCTATCTTCCTGGAGGTGCTATCAGAAAATACAATCACAACCCTCAATTTGATCAAGCCACTCTATTGCTCAATTCCCTATTCATTGGAGAGAGAGAAACTAAAGACTAGAGTGGTGACCTGACTTTTTTAATATTATATAACTAGTTATAGTATTACAGTTAGAACCAGGACTTAATATGTTCTAATTGTCTTATTGCCACATTTTGTGATTCTAAGCCCAAAGTCATGTACTTATGAAGTAGCTATCATAGGCTGTCTTATCCTTTTTATTTTGTTATTATCATTATATTTACATTTGTTTACTCTAAGGTATTATAAGAAGGGACAAAGCCATCTAGGTGGTAAATGCCTTGTAAATATTTGATTGATTCAAAAATGAATGAATGATAAAGTAGTATAAGGACATATAGGTACTTTTTTTCAGATAGGCCCTTCTTATAATGCTTGAAATTAAAATGAAGTAAAAAAGCTTCTTTTATTAGCTAGAGAAAAAAATTGAATTTGATGGAGAAGTGATTATAGCTAATGATTCATTGTGAAAAGTGTTTAGTGTGAAACTGGGTACTGTTCTCTAATAGATCACTTATACAAATCATCATAAAAATATTCCATTTAGGAAAGAAGGGTGGTTGTGTTCAGGTTTAGAACTGATCAGAAATTCCTATGATCTGTATTTCCTGCTTTTCACTATTTTAATTTGTTGAAAATTTTATTTATCAATAAGGCACCAGGATATAGAAATATATCTGTATCAGTGAATAATAGAAAATGATGATGGGCTTATCAGAAGGAATATTTACTTAAAGAGTACAAAGATTTGTGATCAGATTACTTTCTTCACTGATTCTGATGATAATCATCAACAACTTGCTCAGCAATCTTCCTTAGTTATTGTGTATTACCCTTCAACCAGCCTGGTTATGAATCTATTAACTTCCTAAAGTTGCTCTTCAGAAAACAAAGAGCCAGTTTATCATTGAATCATTACATAAAGTCCTATCTGGATACTTCACTCAACTGAATTTTCCATTTGTACCCAAATTCCTAGAAATAGCTCTAGCTATGGTAGTTCCCAAAAGTACCTCTCATACTATCAGAATAACCAAATGAGTGTATGAACAAACAAGGGAGTAATAACTGAGGCACTGGGTGGGCTGTTTTGTTTTATTTCCAGTTATGATTCTTTCTGAAAGTCTATAATATTTAGGATCAAGGACAGTTTGGGAATAATGTTTATTTGCAGAATGGCAGATTCAGAAATATATTTTGGAGAAAACATGGAGAGCACAGTTGAAAATAAGGAGCTCTTCATTCAACATGGGGGTCCATGAATCATAATTCCTGCTTTAACTTCAATTCTAGTACTGGTCCAGGCAAGTAGGTATTCTTGTAATTTTAAACAAACCACTTAAACTGCAAGATCTAGCTTTCTTTTCTGTAATGAAGGAATAAAACTTGACTTTTTTCCCTAAGTTTTCTTTTAGTTTTAAAATATTATGATTCTATTGTTTTTCTTCAGTGTTCGCTCTTGCATTAGGTAATATAAGTAAAGGCAGAGCAGGGGAACAAAAGGAGGAAGGACATCAACTGCTGAAAAGTGTTCACTCTTTGCCTTCCCTCCAAGAAAATGAACAATAGTTGTTTAGTCACATTCTCATCACAGGTGGCTCTGTTAGCTTCTGTTCAAAGAGAGTTTTAAGGTTAAAACCAGAGAATAAGTATAACTATCAAATTACAAAGCTAAGTAACAAAACAAAAAATTCAAAGCCATACATTGTATTATATAAGACTATTGTCTTGCAAGGAATATATAAAGCATAAAAATTTTGTGTCACATTTTCTTGGAAAACATTTTCAAAAAGAATAACAAAAGATTCAGCATGATTTCCTTATTCAAATGGCAATTGTGATGAGAATAGAGAAAAGATATGATATTCTTTAGTTAAAACCAATCAGATTTATTATCAAAAAATGCTACTTTATGGCCCTATGGTATTATAATTAAGGTACTGAATTGATAGTATTAAGTTTAGCAAAAAGATAATTTTAATTTTTGTTCCATCAATCAATCAATAAACATTTATTAGGCAACTACTATGTATTAGGACTGTACTAAGCACTAGCAATACAAAAAGAGGCAAAAGACATCCCTTTCTTCAAGAAGTTTATAACTTAATGGGGGAGAAAACTACATATGTGAAGCAAGCTATATACAGATAAATAGGAAATATTTAACAGAGGGAAGGCACTAAAATTAAAAGAGGTTAGATAATGCTTTCTGTGGAAAGTGGGATTTTAGTTGGAATTTAAAGGAAGCCAGTAAGGTCAGTAGTAAACGTGGAAGAAGGAAAATGCTCCAAGCATGAGAGATGACCAGAGAGATCACTAGCTCAGAAATAAAGTTTCTTGTTTATGAAAAGCTGGATTCATTGGATAGAAGAATATATGTCAGCAAATAAGATATAACAAGGCTGGAAAGGTAGCAGGACCCTAAAATATGAAGAGTTTTGAATGTTAAACAAAGCATTTTCTAATTGCCCCTGGAGGAAATAGGAAGCCACTAGAGTTTATTGATTTGGGGGCAGGTGTATATGTGATATGGCCAGATCTGCTTTTCAGAAAAATCCCTGAATGGAGGATAGATTGGATTGGGGAGAGAGATGAGGAAGGCAGACCTATCAGCAGACTATTGTAATATGATAGGTATGAGGTGATGGAGAACTATAACAAGTTAGTGAAAGCAGTAGTAAAGGAGAGAAGGGGTGTATAAGAAATATATAGGTAAAATCAACAGGTCTTGGCAAAAGTTTGAATATGGGGGACTGGATGAGTGAGAAATAATGAGTATCCCAGAAAAACTCCTAGATTGCAAACCTTTTTGTTGTTGTTTGTTTGTTGGCTTATTTTTTTTCCTTTATTGTGCTTTCCCCTTTTGATATGATTTTTCTTGTGCAGCATGATGAATATGGAGATATTTTAGAAGAATCACACACTTTTAACCTATATTGTATTGCTTGCTATCTTGAGGAGAAGAAGAAAAATTTGGAACATAAGGTTTTTCAGAAGTAAAGTTTGAAAACTATCTTTACATGTATTTAGAAAAACAAAATACTATTATACATTTTAAAAAGAGAATGATCAGCATAGAAATGGTAATTAAATTCATTAGATATGATGAGATCACCAAGTGAAGTAGTGCAGAGAAAGATTAAAAAAAAAAAAGACCCAGGACAAAACCCCAAGGAACACCTATGATTGGAGGACATGATCTAAAAGAGATTTGAACAAAAGAGAGAGAGAGAGGAAGTCAGATAAGTAGGAGAAAATCTAGGAATAGTATCTCAAAAACCTAGATAGAAAAAAGCATCAAATTAATCAACAGTATCAAAAATTTCAGAAAGATCAAGGAAATGAGGATTAAGAAAAGACTGTCCAATTAGAAAACTAAGAGATCATTAATAACTTTTGGGGGTAGCACTTTCAGTGTAGCTCATAGAAGGTGAGTGCATTGAGGAACTGAGCAGTGAGGGTATTTGAGAGAGAATCAGTATGATTTTGAAGTCCCCTAATATGAAAGCAGGAATTGGAGAGAAGAAAAAAATTCTCATTACATATTTTTCATTTCCAAAATCTTTTTACACATCTCTCTCAAAAAGAATATTGGAACCAACTCCCCTGCTCACACTGGTCTTCAATGTTGTAATAGAATTCTTTCTCCAAATTAAAAGTAACAGATCTTTCCATAGTGCAGTGGCAAGCAAGTCCTGGTTGGAATCCTGGGTTAAAGGTGTTTGTACTAAAGTGATAAATCCACTAAAGAAAGAGTTCAGAGTACATCAGGTAAGAGGGGATGAAAGCTTGAATTGGGTCAATGATACCAGAAATAGAGAGGAAGTAGAATTACTGTGGAGAAAGAAACAGGTGATTTAGTCACTGATTAGATGTGCTGAATAAAGACCAAAGTAAAGATTTCTTGCTTGCATTTAAAATGATGATGGCTTTTTCTGTATGATGAAGATACTGATGTCCCCATCCACCCACCTATGACCAAGTGCTTTTGTAAGTATATTTTCCTTGTAGTTATCATATATCTTAATCCTAATATCACCATCTACTTTAAAAATATTTATTGTTGGTCACAAAAAAAGAGTTATTTTGAAGAGCAATTTCAAATCTACAAAAGCATTCTTGCAAATCAAATGTTAAAGTCAATATAATTTTCACTCACAAAGATTCATAAGCAAAGATATGAATTTTTCAAAATCTATCTATCTTCAACTTCTGGAAAATGAGAAAAATGAGACATTAAATTGAGCCACCTCTGTCATTTAGGATGGCTGATTTTGTATCTTACAAAATTAGAGTATAATGAGAGAAGGCATTTTGTTGATAGTTGAAGAAAAGATTAAATGTGACTGATATCCACATATAAATGTCAGGGCAATAAGACAGCAATACTCCTTGATTTCCATATTCCATACACAAAATCTCTAAACCCCTTTTAAAAAGAAAATTTTTAACAACAAATCTCAAATTTTATTGAAAATAAAGCTCCCATCTTGCTAAGTATATCATAAGCTATTTTCATATTGCTCTACCTCAAATTTATTTTCTTAAAAAGAAAAAAATTCTAGAGAAGACATGTATCATTTTTGTGTGTATGTCCAGATTTTTAATTTCAATGATGACTTTCCTAAAGTCACACTATTAATATGTGTTGGAGACAGAATTTGAACCTCAGACTTCCTGATTATAAGTCTAGCCTTCTATTTAACTATCACTGCAATATGTATATATATGTAAATATTTATAAACATATGTTTATGTACACATGGATTTATATACAAAATACATTGTGCCATATACTGATATATGTGTGTGTGCCAAAAATAGCTTTGTTTAGATTATAAATGCAAATCTAGATAAAAGGGGGGATGTGAGGTAAAGACTGGGAGCTTCTCAAGCATTTTTATCAGGATTCCCTCCATTTTCTTACAAGAAACAATAATTTATGTTAAATGTCACATACTGAATTTTTTAAGACAAAGAACATTAGTGGGGGGCAGCTAAATGGTGCAGTGGACAGAGTGCTGGCCCTGAAGTCAAGAGAACTTAAGTTCAAATCCAGTCTCAGACACTTAACACTTTCTGGCTCTGTGACCCTGGATAAGTCAATTAACCCCAACTGCCTCAGCAAAAAAAAACAAAAGCAAAAAAAAAAAAAAATAGTGTTTATTTACATTATAAATGTCAATATATCTATACTCTAGTGTAAACTAATGAATAAAAGAACCAAACTTAGAAAAAACACATTGTAAAGTTCTGGGAATCCAAGGATGAATTCAACAAAGTGTTCAAATTTTCAGAGACAATGAAGAGGTTCCCATAGGAATTGCAAACCTTTCCTCAGAGATGCATTATTTGTCCAATCTGAGAACAAGTCCTTTCCCTAAAAGGAGTAATTTGTTCAGATTATTGTTTTTCTCTTCCTTCACTTGAATCAAAAGTGCAAACTCAAGCTGGTAATACAGCTACATAGTTAATTAAAAAGTTTGTGCCTGTCATTTAATATGTGTGGAGGGATAGAAGGATAATTGTCTGGCAGTGTGAAGGTAGAAGACTTTGGTGTATTTTTTGAAGCTACAGCAAATCACTTGAATGACCATCCTATCTTAATTATATAACTGAAGAGAACAGGTACTCTTTCCTAAGACTGAATGTTTGCTGTAAAAACTTCTACTAAGGGGGAAGAAATACTGCAGTGAGGAACTGCTTTAATAGATAAAGCACTAGCTTGGGAATCAGATAACTTTCTCTATTTAATATCTTTCTGAAATTACCACTACTATCCCAAATGGTAAAATAGAAGTAGCTATGCTTTCATTATCTCTCAATGGCCTCAGGTGGATAAAAGACATAGAATTTGTGAAAAAGCTATGAATCCACAGTGGGAGGGAAAGCATATTTCAAAACACAAATCATCACTAAAAATGCATATAGTTCAGAGTACCATTTCTTAGGATAAATTTGTTACTTGACATTATTTAAATTACGAATTCAATTAAGTTATTTTTGTCAAGTTAAGTATATCTATGTGTTTATCTTAAGATTCTATTTTCTATGACTTTTGTTAATTGCATTTTATACTATTCCTGCTGTAAGAGGTAATTTCACTGGCTGATCTACTTTCTAAGCTGTTCACTGTTGAACCAAGCAGTTGGGGATGGAATATCTCCTCTAGGAAATAAAATCAATGCTAGCAAATTTGTTTGAGCTGATAGTCCATGAATGCATGTGGTTTCCTAAGCAGGTTTCATCATTTTTGCACTCTAAGGAGACAGGGACAGAAAAACATAGAGAATCTGTTTCATTAGAAAGAAACAATATACTCTGTCTTATTTAAGAATAAGAAACAAAGACAAGTTGTGTGGTAGAGTGGGAAAAAAATCACTATTTTGTGTATGACAGAGGGAGAATACAATAGCTACACACTGACTGAGATAGAGCCAGGAGAAGCTAGAAAAATCCAGAACAGCAGGAGGAATCTTATCCCTACCTGTTAAGGACAGTATTACATTTGGAAATCATTACAATAAAACAGAATTGGAACACAATTTTGGATCTTATGAACCACTTTATAATATATGCCCTATAGGATAACTAGACAGCATAATAGTAGGCCTAAAATCAGGAAGATTATCTTCTAAAATTCAAATCTGGCCTCAGACACTCATTAGCTATGTGACCTTGGACAAATCACTTAACCCTGTTTGTCTCAGTTCCTCACCTATAAAATGAGTGGAGAACGAAATGACAAACCAACCTGATATCTTTACTCCCCCCAAAAAATAAGACCCAAAAAGGTTCACTAATAGTCAGATATGACTGAATCAACTGAGCAATAAATACTGAGGTGTAGAGGTTGTAAGAACTTTTACTTTTGTTAATTTTGAGGACCCAAGATATGTACTTCATGCTCTCAGAAACTAGAAGAAAGAACATTTTGGGATTGCCAAATAATAGTGGAATTGTACAATCATTAAGAAAAAAACTATAATCACAGTGTACCACTAACATTGACAAAGAAATGCTTATCAAAATAGTTATCCATGTCACTCACAGATAATTACAAAGAAAGAAGATTTTCTCATAGTTAGAAAAGTTTCCTTTCTAACGTTAGAAAAGAGAGAAAATTGTCATAGGAGAAAAATGTTACATCTCTTCCAGGTCTTATATCTCCTTTAGAACAAATGAACCTAGTTTTCAAGAAGAGTTTTATATATAAGAAGTGGTCCTTCATTTAGCAAAAGCATGTAAAAATTCAGGCCAGTTCCAATGGTCTTGTGATGGAGAGAACCATCTGAACCCAGAGAAAGGATTGTAGGAACTGAGTGTGGATCACAACATACCATTTTCACCTTTTTTGTTGTTATTGTTTGTTTGCATTTTGTTTTTTTCTCATATTTTTCCCTTTTGATTTGATTTTTCTTGTGCAGCACGATAATTGTGGAAATATGCACATGTTTAACATATATTGGAGTACTTGCTATCTAAGGGAAGGGATTGGGGGGAAATGAGGAAGAAAAAAAATTTGGAACATAAAGTTTTGCAACAGTGAATGTGGAAAACTATGCATGTGTTCTAAAATAAAAAGCTTTATAAAAAAAGAAAATTATTTTATCTACAGTTTTTAAGCCATATTTTATTATTTATATGTACAACTATAGTTAAATATAAGCAATGTCTTAAAGCTCTTTTTTGAATAATCTAGCAGGTAAACTGAGAAGT
Organism: Myrmecobius fasciatus; assembly: GCA_023553655.1. Lineage (NCBI taxonomy): Eukaryota > Metazoa > Chordata > Mammalia > Dasyuromorphia > Myrmecobiidae > Myrmecobius > Myrmecobius fasciatus. The sequence continues at coordinate 261,919 of JAJPUD010001653.1, read as the reverse complement.
TAAAAGAATACCAAAATAACATTATATCATTCAAAAGGAATACTGGAAGAATAGCATGTACTTTTTGAATTCATTCTTTCAGGACTAGTTCTGCTATATATTCTCTCTGTATGAAAAGGTATTTTTATAGGTTTGTGAGTTGTATCTCTTCTCAAATTCCATTGGTTTGAACCGTCATCAACTATGGCCTTCTTAGTTCTATTTAATCACTTAATATCATGTAATTTTTACAAAGTACCATTTATTGATTTCAGAGAGCAAAATTAAGCATATAATTATTTCCTGCAATGATGGAGGGGCATTCTCTCCCCATATATCACCTCAGTTTCTGGAGAAATACATTCACAATTTTACACAATGAGTAAATATATAGCATTGATCCCACTCTTGCTGGATGCAGTATTGTCAGATGAGTCTTTCTACTCTTTGTCTGAATGTTCCCTCTTAAAGACTGTTCCTTATTTCATAGAAAATTGATATTGGGTTGACCTCTCCATGTGTAATCTGTAATACTGAGGATCAATAATTAGAATCACACAGGATCTGTCAGCCTCCACATTCAAGGATTGAAGGGCCAGGAACCAGATATAACCAGATATTCCAAAAAGGGCAAAGGAACTTGGATTACGGCCAAGAATAACCTATCCAGCTAGAATGAGCATTATCCTCCAGGGAAGATGGTCATTCAATGATATAGGTGAATTTCACCTATTTCTAATGAAAAGACCAGATCTGAACAAGAAATTCGACATCCAAACACAGAACTGAAGAGATGCATAAAAGGTAAAAAGGAAAGGACTCTTGAGAACTTTATTTCTACTAGGGGGATGCTTAAAGTTTGGGGGTATAATTAACTAGATATTACTTTGATAATATGAAAAAGAGAACTAGAGGGGGAAAGGTTGTCATACTAGGGAAAAGAGGGAAAAAGTGGTAAAATAAGATCTAAAAAAAATAAGGAGGCAAAAACAAGGTAAAAATCTCTTGAAGAGGCAAAGAAAACCTAATATAATTGAGAGAAAGAGGGGAGGGAGTTGAGCATTGTGTAAATCTTACTCTCATCAGGTTGGGCTCTAAAAGTGTATATCAGACACTTGATTTCACATAGAAACTTGTCTGTTGCTAGAGGGAAGGGGGAGGCAAAGGAGGAAAAGAAAGGGATAAACTAATAGAAGGGAAAAGAAAAGAATCAGGGGAAAGGAGTAAAAACAGGGGGAAGGGATCTAAAGGGTGGAGTATTGTTTGGGGGAGAGGGTCATCAAAAGCAAAGTACTTAGGTGGGGGGAAGGAAGAAGGGGGAAAGGAAAGGGAAAAGCATAACTTGGGTAAATAAGATGGCAGGAAATAAAGAATTAGTTATTCTATCTGTGAATGTGAATGGGATGAACTCTCCCATAAAGCAGAAGCAGATATCAGACTGGATTAAAAACCAGAATCCCACAATATGTTTTCTACAAGAAACACATCTAAAACATAGTGACACATATAGGATGAAGGTAAAAGGCTGGAGCAGGACCTATTATGCTTCAGGTGAACAAAAAAAAGCAGGGGTAGCAATCCTTATCTCAAATCAAGTAAAAGCCAAGATAGATCTAATCAAAAGAGATAAGGAAGGAAACTATATTTTATTAAAGGGTACCATAGATAATGTAGCAATATCTATACTAAATATATATGCACTAAGTGCAATAGCACACAAATTCCTAGGGGAGAAATTAAGAGAGATGCAAGAAGAAATAGACAGTCAAACTATACCAGTGGGGGATCTCAACCTTGCTCTCTCAGAATTAGATAAATCAAACCACAAAATAAACAAGAAAGAAACTAGGGAGATAAACCAATTGTTAGAAAAGTTAGGTATGATAGATCTATGGAGAAAGTTGAATGGAGACAGTAGGGAGTTTACTTTTTTCTCAGCAGTCCATGGAACCTATACAAAAATTGACCATGTGTTAGGGCATAAAAACCTCAAAATCAAATGCAGAAAGGCAGAAATAGTAAATGCATCCTTTTCAGATCATGATGCAATAAAAATCACATGCAATATAAGGCCAGGAGAAAATAAACCAAAAGGTAATTGGAAATTAAATAATCTAATCCTGAAGAATGAATGGGTGAAAGAGCAAATCATAGACACAATCAATAATTTCATCCAGGAGAATGACAATAAGGAGACAACATACCAAAATTGTGGGATACGGCTAAAGCGGTTATAAGGGGCAATTTTATATCTCTAGATGCTTACTTGCATAAAATAGAGAAAGAAAAGATCAATGAATTGGGCTTATTATTAGAAAAACTAGAAAAAGAACAAATTAAAAACCCTCAATTAAATATCAAATTGGAAATTCCAAAAGTAAAAGGAGAAATTAATAAAATTGAAAATAAGAAAACTATTGAGTTAATAAATAAAACTAAGAGTTGGTTCTATGAAAAAACCAACAAGATAGATAAGCCTTTAGTTAATTTGATAAGAAAAAGGAAAGAAGAAAATCAAATTGTTCATCTCAAGAATGATAAGGGAGAACTTTCCTCCAATGACGAGGAAATCAGAGCAAAAATTAGGAGTTACTTTGCCCAATTTTATGCCAGTAAGTTTGATAATCTAAATGAAATGGAGGAACATCTACAAAAATATAGATTGCCCAGGTTAACAGAAGAGGATATAAATTATTTAAATAGCCCCATATCAGAAAAAGAAATAGAACAAGCTATTAACCAACTCTCTAAGAAAAAATCTCCAAGGCCAGATGGATTTACATGTGAATTCTACCAAACATTCAAAGAACAATTAATTCCAATACTACACAAACTATTTGAGGAAATAGGGACAGAAGGTATACTGCCAGAATCCTTCTATGAGACCAATATGGTGCTGATAGCTAAATCAGGTAGGGTGAAAACAGAGAAAGAAAACTATAGACCAATTTCCCTAATGAATATTGATGCAAAAATTTTAAATGAGATATTAGCAATGAGATTACAGAAAGTCATGCCCAGGATAGTACACTATGACCAAGTAGGATTTATACCAGGGATGCAGGGCTGGTTCAATATTAGGAAAACTATCAGCATAATTAATTATATTAATAACCAAACTAACAAAAACCATATGATTATCTCAATAGATGCAGAAAAAGCCTTTGATAAAATCCAACACCCTTTCCTATTAAAAACACTGGAGAGTATAGGAATAAATGGGCTTTTCCTTAAAATGATCAGTAGCATCTATTTAAACCCATCAGCAAGCATCATATGTAATGGAGACAAACTAAAACCATTCCCAATAAGATCAAGAGTGAAACAAGGCTGCCCACTGTCACCATTACTATTCAATGTTGTATTAGAAATGTTAGCTTTAGCAATAAGAGAAGAAAAAGAGATAAATGAATCAGAGTAGGTAATGAAGAAACCAAATTATCACTCTTTGCAGATGACATGATGGTATACTTAGAGAACCCTAGAGACTCAACTAAAATCTACTAGAAACAATTCACAACTTTAGCAAAGTGGCAGGATTCAAAATTAATCCACATAAATCATCAGCATTTTTATAGATTACCAACAAAGTTCAGCAGCAAGAGATGCAAAAAGAAATTCCATTCCAAATAGCAGATGATAGGATAAAATATTTGGGAATCTATCTCCCAAGGAAAAGTCAGAAACTATACAAACTAAATTACAAAACACTTTCCACACAAATAAAATCAGACCTAATCAATTGGAAAAATATTAAGTGCTCATGGGTAGGCAGAGCAAACATAATAAAAATGACAATACTACCCAAACTAATCTACTTATTTAGTGCCATACCAATCAAACTCCCAAGAAATTATTTTACAGATCTAGAAAAAATAGTAGCAAAGTTCATTTGGAAGAACAAAAGATCAAGGATCTCAAGGGGATTAATGAAAAAAAAGGCAGGTGAAGGTGGCCTTGCTGTACCAGATCTAAAACTATATTATAAAGCAGCAGTCATCAAAACCGTTTGGTACTGGCTAAGAAATAGAGCAATCGATCAGTGGCATAGGATATCAGGACAATCTAGGCAATAACCTTAACAATCTAGTATTCGATAAACCCAAAGACCCCAGCTTTTGGGATAAATACTCACTATTCGGCAAAAACTGCTGGGAAAATTGGAGACTAGTGTGGAAGAAATTAGGGCTTGACCCATACCTAACACCACATACCAAGATAAGATCTAAATGGGTTCACGATCTAGATATAAAGAGGGACTTTGTAAGCAAGTTAGAGGAACGTAATATAGTTTATCTCTCAGACCTGTGGAGATGGAATAAATTTATGTCTAAAGAAGACCTGGAACTCCAAATTGAACACCAGATGCATAATTTTGATTATATTAAGTTAAAAAGTTTCTGTACAAACAAAACAAATGCAGACAAGATTAGGAGGGAAGCATCAAATTGGGAAATCATCTTTACATTCAATGGTTCTCATAAAGGCCTCATTTCTAAAATATATAGAGAATTGTCTCATATATATAAGAATTCTCTTCAATAGATAAGTGGTCAAGGGATATGAACAGACAATTTTCAGATGATGAAATTAAAACCATCTCTAGTCATATGAAAAGTTGCTCCAAATCACTATTGATCAGAGAAATGCAAATTAAGACAACTCTGAGGTACCACTACACTCCTGTCAGATTGGCTAAAATGACAGGAAAAGACAAAGATAAATGTCGGAGGGGATGTGGGAAAACTGGGACACTAATACATTGTTGGTGGAACTGTGAACGGACCCAACCATTCTGGAGAGCAATTTGGAGCTATGCTCAAAAAGTTGTTAAACTGTGCATACCATTTGACCCAGCAGTGTTTCTACTGGGCCTATATCCCAAAGAGATCTTAGAGGAGGGAAAGGGACCCACATGTGCAAGAATGTTTGTGTCAGCCCTTTTTGTAGTGGCTAGAAACTGGAAACTGAAGGGATGCCCATCAATTGGAGAGTGGCTGAATAAATTATGGTATATGAATGGTATGGAATATTATTGCTCTGTAAGAAACGACCAGCAGGACGATTTCAGAGAGGCCTGGAGGGACTTGCATGAACTGATGCTGAGTGAAATGAGCAGAACCAGTAGATCATCATACACAGCAACAACAGTATTACATAATGATCAATTCTGATGGACATGGCTCTCTGCAACAAAGAATTGTCTCAAACCAGTTCCAATTGTTCACTGAAGAAAACCATATACACCCAGAGAGAGGGATATGAAATATGGACCACAACGTAACATATTCATGATCTCTTTTGACATTTGCTTGCATTGTGTTGCCTTTCTCTGATTCTTTTTTTTCTTGTAGATAGGATTTTTCTTGCATAACTTCTCAAGCATTTCAACATTATTAACATGTAATGGACTTCCTGCCATCTAGGGGAGGGGAGGGGACTGGGGGTAAAATTTGTAATGGAAAGCTTTGTAAAGATCAATGTTGGGAAACTACCCATATACATGTTATACAAATAAAAAGCTTTAATAAAAAAAAATGTTTATTGACTGATTGATTCAAAGTCCATTGTTCTATACAATCTCTCAGATAATGGTATATGTATTTATGGAAAAAAATGTGCCACAAATCTGAGATACATGTTTGTTCTATTTTTCTTACTGCACAATTTCATTTAATGCCTTCATTTATTGTCTATGTCTTCTTGTTAAGTAACAAAGTGTATTGGTAGTGGATTGGGTGTGGTTTTAATAGTTGTGGACACACAGAATGGCTTCATGGAGGGGTATTCAATGAGGTGGACTTATGCTATAACTTAGAGGATGTTATATTTGCAAAAGACTCTGTTCTTAAAATCCTCAACTTTATATAATAAAATCACCTTAATTGAGACAATAAAATATTACTAGAATGACAAAAATTCTGACTATTTGGAACCATAATGCTTGCTACCTACCAAGAGGGTTATTATGAAGATTAATGGGAATTTAGAAAGTATTTTAAAGACACACACACACCCCACATCCAACGACAAAAATGACGATCAGAAGTGCTGGTAGTTTACCTCAATCAGAGAAAAGGCTTTCCTAAAGAGATTTTTTTAAGGAGGGAGGAAGGGATGAGAGTCCAGAGTGTGGGTCCCACTCAGGTAAAATTCTTTTCCCAACCAAAATAGAATTCAACACTAAAGTATTATTAGATGTAATTTTATAGTTATTTTAAAAGAAGCTTGATTGTTTGGGAAACAACATGGTAAAATGGGGAAAGTCCTGGTTTCAAATCAATAGGCCATAGTGCTACTCTCAGTTCTACTTTCAACAAATCAAATGACTTTGGTCAAATTGTTTCCTTCTTTAGGCCTAAGTTACCTAACTACCAAAGTAAAGCCTTGGACTAGAAAAGCCTTCAGGCTCCTTTTAGATCTAATATCTTTCTCTCTAAAGAGTGATAAGCAATTTTATATTTAGTACCTGTAAGAATATAATGCACATGAGCAATACAAAGGTCCACATATATGGATAGAGTTCTGGTCCTCAAGTCAGGAAGATCCAAATTTAAAACCAGCCTCAGACATTTACTAGTTTTATGACCCTGGGTAAGTTATTTAACTTCTGTTTGCCTCAGTTTCTTTATTTGTAAAACAGGAATAATAATAGCACCTATATTCCAGGATTGTTTTGAGGATCAAATGATAAAATAATTATAAAGCATTTAGCACAGTGCTTGGCACCTAGTAAATGCTATATAAATATTAGTTATTATTATTATTATTTACTCAGGATTTAAAAGAAAGTATATTGTATTTAAAACAAGTAAAGCATCTTGTTTCTGAGTTTGATATTCTTTGGTTCTTCTTTCCTTTACCTTTTAGTTTGCTTTATATGATTATTAAGGTAAAAACTCTGGAAGAAAATTTTGAGAACTTTCTGTAGGTATGTTTTAAGTGTTCTCTTATGTGTCTAGGGATCAATTGGAAAGCATAGTTGCTTTAGCTCAAAATAAAATATTGCAGGTGGAATATGAAGAAGAACATGTTAAGCAAAGGAGATTTCTGTCTTTCTCTCTCTCTCTCTCTCTCTCTCTCTCTCTCT
>JAJPUD010001653.1:236904-254840 GCA_023553655.1 Myrmecobius fasciatus | reverse complement strand
TCTCTCTCTCTCTCTCTCTCTCTCTCTCTCTCTTTTCTCTCTTTGTCTCTGTCTGTTACACACACAAACACACACACATACACACAAACACACACTCACACACACACAAACATACAAGCAAAGAAAAAAACCAATAAAGATATGCCAATAATTCAAACAATTGGAAGGTAGGAGCTTTTTTTAAGAACTGAAAAGTCATATTACATTAAATTTCCTCAGTTACAATGTTGGTGGTAAGATTTATGTGTTTGAGTGGGTGGGAGCAGGATAGAAGAACATTCAAAAAATTTACAGTAAAAAGCTAACATTTAAATAACCCAGTGCTCTATTTATTGCACAACCTAGTCGTCCTATTATTATATGTATTTTAAACCATAACCTAAACATAGAGATTAGCAAAGAAGAAGAAAAAGAAGATCAGAGATAATAGAAGAATTTGGATGAAAAGGATATGGATTGGATGGAAAGAGAAACTGAATAGTTCATTTTGGAAAACACTTATATGTTGAGTCCTTAAAGTGAAAAATTCTAATGTCAGAGAAGTATTTTTCTTTATTTATTTATTTTGATGTTTGTTTTCTAAAGAAAAATGATTAATATGATATTTGAGAGGGATATCCATACTCTAACAGAAACAAGAATTACAAAATAGCCTAGTTTATAATCATAAATTTTATAGCTCTAAGGGACCTCAAAGGCAATGTACTTCAAGTCATTAAGTTTACAGAGGTATCTGTAATTTTACAGATGAATCAAAAAATAAAAAAAACATGTGTTACATATCAACAATAAGAATTCGTAAAATTCTTCACAGAGCAGGGTCTATATTGATGATTCATACTAAGATTTTCCTTCACAAGGATTTCAGCTTTCTTTCCAGATCAATGGAAATATAAACACCTGCTAAGAGAAAGTGATATAATTTTGGAGGTCTCAGAATTAATGAGGCATTGCTTCCGTTTGCATTGCCCTTGCCCTTATTCCCAGGTAATCACTCCTTCAAACATAACTAAGGATAGAATTATCATTCCCCTGGGCCTTCTCTTCTTGTCACTATCATTTCTTGTATTTTTATTTATGTTCAGTCTATACTATTTTACTAGGTAATGGAAACATTGGCCTATCCCTCTTTTCTTTCTTCCAATCTCATATCTTTCATGGTAATATCAATTAAAGTCACAAAATTTTCCAACTTAAAAATCTTCAGTGCTTTAAATCTGAATCTGAGCAGTTTTTTTTTTTCCTCTCAGTTCATTGTCCTCTCACTCTTAAATGTTTTTAGTCAACAGGACATGTAGATGTGGATGAACAATGAATATGTCTCCTTGAATTTTTTATATAATATAGACAGTTTTGATGAGCCACTCTTAAAAAATTCTGCCCCAAATTCTCAGCAGGCCTTCAACTGGAGATTCTTCTCAGAACAACTCAGCCCAATCTTTGGTGGCCTCCCTCTATCTAGCCCGTTTCCCCAAGATAAAGATCATCATTGACAGATCTATTTCAAAGGTCTTTAAGAATAATAGCAGAGGATAGCAGACTTACTCTGGCCTAAGAATGTTAGTATCCTTTATCAACAATCCAAGATCAAAGACAGGAGAAAGATGATGTTATGGACAACCTGATACAAGCTCCATATATTCAGGACATAGCTACTAATTCACCCACTCTGTAATTCTCTGCAGCTATTTTTCAGTCCTTTTGACCACTACAAGCTTTCTAAAGAAGGATAAGAAAAGAAAATTTCCATTCTATGCTAAGAGCATGACCATGACCTAATGTGATCTATGAGCACATTGTGTAAAAGATTAGAACAGGTACTCATGGATTCAATTATTGCTAGTGATTGTGTCACAGTATCTTCATCTTCTGGGTTATATTGATCAAATTGTGAATGCATTCTTCAGGAAAGATAATGGAGCTAATGCAAACTTTGAAAAAACTACATCTAAACTTGCATAACTTCCAATCAGACTTCTAATCTCTGGAAACTATAAAATAGCACCAGCTACCTCATTGTGAGTTAAATGAAAATAATTTGTCAATCATATATTATGACCAAGCACTGTGTTCATCATTGGAAGCTGTTGTTTTTTCCTTCATTTTTCCCTGAGGCAATTGGGATTAAGTGACTTGCCCAGGGTGACACAGATAGGGAGTGTTAAGTGTCTGAGACTAGATTTGAACTCAGTTCCTCCTGACTTCAGAGCTGGTGCTCTATTCACTGCACCAATTGCCTGCCTCTTCCTTCATTTTCAAAGAGGACCAATGACATCATGGGTCAATAGCTTGTCTCATGTATGAAATGAGTTTAAGTGACGCAGAGGTACAAAAAGTGGTCAGCTTCATCCTTCCATCAACGTCTAGTATTAAGATATAAGTTAAAATAATTGGTGTTAGCCCAGGGTCCAGTGGATGATCTGGGCATTTTAAGTCTCTGATCAAAGTTTAAGAGCCCCATAGCACTTGCTTCAGCTGCCTCTGTGGTCACTGGAACAAATTGTTCTCATCTGCCCATTACACAGAGGAAGTATTTTAAGGCCTAGGGTAGACAGCCCAGTAAGTTAGCAATGGGTTTGAAGTCCATTAGTTACTGTCAACCTGCTTTAACCTATCTGCTGAGACAGTTTACCAGGTTGTAGTCTTTGTGCATGGGACAGCTTCTTGGATCCACAGATGAGAAGTGTTAGGTGGAAACCAAAAATGGAAGAACAGTGAAAAGTGCTCAGGAAGCCCTCCCACCAAAGCAGCTAGACCTCTTGAAAAACCCCATGTATTCCACTGGCAATATAAATACAAAAGTGAGTTTCTGCCCATAAGTGGCTTACTTTTTTAAAGAAGGAAACAATGCAAATAGGAGAGTTAGGGAAAGGAATTAAGGTCTTGGAAGTCAAAAAGATTGTGAGTGTAACAATAGGGAAACCAACTGAAAAACTATCTAGAGATAGGGGCACTTGCAGGATTGATTTGATTTTTAGTTCTCAGGGAAAATGTAAAAAATGATGAGAGAGATAGATAGTATATATGAGACAGTTGAAGAAGAAATGATGCAGTGTATAAACAATCTCTTCTATTGTTTGAAAATGATGTCACATCCATAAAGCTATTTTTCTACTATATATGAAAAACACAATTATAATGAAAAAAACACATTTTTTTCATAGATTTCATTGTACATTTTTGTTATTCTGTATCATAATGTGAATTATCATATAGAGATCTGCAGATTTGGGAATTTTAAAAAGGGGTCCTTATAACTTGAAAAGATTGAGGATTACTGGTATATGCTGCCTTTTAAGTCCTTGAGCAGGTTTCTTTACAGCTCATTGTATAAAATTCTTCCTAGGTAAACACAAATCACAGAAAAACACAAGCAGACATACAGAGAAAATCACCCAGGTAACCAGATTGCCCAGAGGTCTACTGTGCTATGACTCAGATATCTAACCTGACTCTTTTATTCTACCTCCTATTAACACAGTCAGATCTACAGGACAAAGGCCAGTTTAGAAAAATTGGCCCAATTATACTCAACTCCTAGGGAAAAAGGTTGATGTCTTCTTTAGTGTTATTGCTATTTCCTTTCTGCCCCATTGATTCTTCTTCTTTTTCTTTTTTAAATGACAAATTAATGAAAACAATCCAACTCACTACATATGCTCTCAAGCATGAAGGTTTAATTCATCAATATTAGAAAATCATTCAACTCAATTTAAGAACTATTTCTTAAGCTCCTCCTATATGGAGGGACCCAAGCAGGGTTTTCAGAATACCAAGATGAAATCAGAAGGAAAAAAAGTGCCCACATATTGTAGGAGAAAAAATACATACACATAAATAACTGAAACTTAACAAGTACAAAAGAGAAGGTTCATATAGTGTTAAGAGAGAGAGAGAAAGAGAAGGGGGAGAGGGAGGGAAGCAGAGAAAAAAAATTTCATTGCCAGTTAAAAGATTAGAGAATTCCTTCATCACCCAGAGAAAATTAATTTTAATTTTGTAATTATATAATAAATGGATGCCATCACAAAAAGAACAGATAAGTGAGACATGAAATTTAGTAGAGAAAAAAATCAAATAGCAATGCTGTAAGAAAACTCAAAAAGCAACATGAATTTAAAGCAATATGATATGTAGGAATAAGAATAAGAAATGGGGAAAAAATTTCAGGCACATAGAAGTCTCTTTTTTTAACCAATACTTACTTTTAAATCTCAACCAAAAAATCTAGATCTAAAGAGCTTTCATCTATGGCAAGTTATTACTGCAAAAAGAGTTATTCATATAATTATTTACAATGGAAGCTATGGAAGGGAAATTAAATTTTCAATATATCTGCTGCTAATGTCTTTGCTATTAGGGCATACCAGAAAATACACACACTAGAACTATGGAAACTTATAGTTATTAAGCCCTCCTTGTGTTGCAAAAAGTTATAGTTACTATTGTAGTAATGAAAAGATTAAATGAGTACTCTTGGTCAAAAACCTAGAGCAAATGTTTTGGGGGGATTATTTCTATGTAATATTTGTTACTTCACTGGTAAACAGCTAAGGAGGGTTGTCAATCATTTTATTTCCCCTTATCATATTCCTGCCACTTTTATATGAACTGGGCTATCAGAGAAATAAATCCTCCTTAATGTACAATTTTCTCCCAAGCTATAGCTTTGGTCCCTTTCCTTTTGGAGCATTTCTTTTTTCTTTTCTTTCAAATCATCAAGTGGCAAAAAAAAGCAATTATCATTCCTCACTCAACTAACTAGGGCTCCTATGGTTTTACTGACTTGGGTTGAAGCCTAGAGGATTGTAGAATCATAGATAAAGAGCCAGAAAATACATTAGAAACAATTCAGTGCAACCACTTTATAGATGGGGAAACTGAGGTATAGGGAGATTTAGTGACTTGTTCAAAGTCACCTGGAATTAAGTTTCAGAGGTAGGATTTGAAGCTAGGTAGTCTAACTCCAGAAATAATGCTCCTTTTACCATACCATTGTTTCTGCCCTAGGAAATTGTTAAAAATAAAAAAGAGAAATTGTTAAAAAGAAAAAAGGAAAATAGGGTCCTTGGAAAGACAGTGCCTTGTTGGTGAATTTTTGAATAATTTTTGAAAGCAACTGACAATTTTATAAATAATGTGATTAAAACAACCATACTCTTTGCTGCAAAGTTTCTTTTACTAAGATTAAAAAGAGACCATTAATAGGAAGACAATTTATATATACGTATATATGTATGTATATAAGAAAATATTTACAGTAGCAATTTTTGTGACAGCAAAGATTTGGAAACAAAGTAAATGCCCACCAATTAGGAAATGGCTAAAGAAATTGTGGTAAATGCATACTGTATAATGTAATAATAGTTTGCTATAAGAAATGTTGAATGAAATAAATACAGAGAAGTATGGAAAGATTTCAATGAATTGATACAGAGTTAAGTGATATAAAATGAAATAATCAGAGCCAAGAAAACAATGTTCAGAATGACAATAATAATATAAATGGAAAGTATAACCACGTGCACAAAAAACAAAAGTGATTGCTGCAAAATTAGTCAAAAAAATAAAATGTATGAGCAGGACTTTAAAAAAGAGATATGAGAAATTACTTGATCCTGCTTCTTTATAGAGGTCAAAAAGTACCTTGCATTTTACATGTTTTCAGATTATTTCAATGTATTCATTAGTCATGCTTATTTTTTTCTCTTTTTTTGTTTTTCAAGATAATATCTGTTATATGGGATGGTTCTCTACTAAACATCCATGTATAATATTTAACATAATAAATATTTATTAAAAATAAATCCACAGTCCTCCTTTCTTTCCTTTTTTCCCTTTCCCTCTCTTCTTTCCTTCTCCTTTTCCTCTTCTCTCTCTCTTCATGGTATTCTACTTTAGGAGATAGGTAACAGTTTTAAAGCTTTCTCCCCTTCTAGGTCTTTTCCAAATGGCCCTGACAACCTGAATTTTAATGAAAACAGTCAATACAATAAAATGGAGATCTTTAATTAGCTGTAGGTGGTAGGGGTTAGCCATCTCTAAGTTTTACAAGATAAGTTGTTTTATGTAACAAGCAAAAGTCCATAAAGAAAATTCATAAATTTCTGGAAAGGAGACTTTGGGAAATCTACAAAATAATCAGATACTGGAATTGACAGAATCTGGTCAGTCCCAGGCAATTCAATGCCCTGGGAATGGAGACCTGAGCAGCTTCAGTCAGGTATTAGTCAACTGAATTTTTCAGCTTCCATAATGAAAGGCAAATAAAAACAAACAAAATCAATAATTTTTGTTTGAGAAGCAAAGTAAACCTTTTAAAAGAAAGGTAACTTTTCCCATATGCCAAGGGAATGCCTCAGATTCAAAGTAAATGTAATCTTTATCTCTAGAGAAAAATAATAATCCATTCAGGAGTGATCGTCCCTTTGCTCACATGTTCCATTAAGTCTGATATCATGAATATTTCAATAGAGTATGGGATTTTCCTGCAGTTTTCTAGTCTTTTTAAAAATATTTATTTGTTTTTTTTTTAAACTGAGTCTCCCTTTCTTGCCCTGGCTAGAAGTACAAGAGCTGCTCACAGGTCCAATCTTATTCTAATAGGCAAGGATCTTTCATCTATTTTTCAGTCTAATTCAGTTCCTCTTCCTAGGCAACCAAGAGACCATCAAGTAATGAGGTACAACAAATCGTAAAATATAACAGATTGAATTCCTAGGCTCAAACCACTTTCAAATCAAGGGGCATAACTTTAAAGTGATGATTAGCAAGCAGCAAAATTCCTAATGAACTCGCAATTAACAAGGGGGAAGTGGGACCATTTATGAGAAAAGACCCAAAACAAGGTATGTTAACTATGTTAGTTGTGTGCTTCAACAAGATTACAGATTATCACAGCATAATTGTGTGAGATAGCCCTTGAAATGAATACATAGAGCTTGAACTCCTGAATGTATATAGTAAATGTGATATCAATAAAAAGTACCTCTCTGTACAAAATAATTTTGTCAAAACAAGAGATTCTGTAGAATCAGTTTGTTCTTGTATCAAGAGGAGTTAGAGGGAAATAATATTCCTCACCTCTAGATACTGGGTAACAGCCAGGAATATAGTAGTTTGCTGGTGTCTATTCACCCCATCATTAGGGACTCACCATATTAAATAGAATTTATATAGACAACTAATAAATTCAATCCATTGCAGTTCAGAACTCTCAAACTCAATAGATTTATAAGTCTCAGCCTCCCAAGTAGCAAGGACTACAGTTGTATGCAATATGCAAGATATATTCTCCTATACTAACATGTTACCATTACACCACTGCAGGAAGGATTTGGGGGCTCAGGAGTTGTTTTGGATATATGCATTCCCAGTTGTGCTCATTACCACTATGCTCTCCTACATTATGATACACAAGGAATCCATAGGAAGAGAAGATACCAACTTAAGAGAGTACATTGGTAATGTGGCAAGTTAGGAATGCATATGACTAAGGCAACTCACACCTCCATGTTTATGGAAGGAGCTGTTTTATAGCTATTGTTTATAGCATACTATTTTTAAAAATATACCACTTCTTTGAAGTAATCTGGGTTTGCTGACTGACTGTGAAGCAGAAGTTCAAGATAGAAAGTGAAAAGCAATAATTTTTAGAAAACAAATACATAGGATAACCTAGAACCTAAAAGGAAGCAGCTATTCTCTGGGGGGATCCAATCTGCAAAATGTGAGCAAAATTGGAGCAGCCCAGATGTAGTAAAACATAAAACCTAAAATGTCTGCTTCTATCATGAAAGTAAATGATGAAATCTAAATTTCATCAGTGTGACACTTTTTTTTACTAGTGTTTTGGAAACCTATGTTGAAATTCCTAGAGAATGGAGCTTCATATAAATCTCTGATAGGATATGTCAAACTATATCTTATCTTCAAAACCCTTCCTGATTGAACATACTGAACAAGTCTGAAGTCTGAATTCACTCATAAATATGTACATTTTAGAATTTGGTACCATGTTTTTTAATATTTTTATTAAAATATATTGACTTTTAGCAAACATCTGCTTTTACTTAGAGATAGTTATTTCTCCTAAAGAAGATCCTACTAACAATTAATTTAAAGTAAAAATAGAAAGCTAGGGCCCACCTCACCTTACTGGGCTTAAAAATATGAAGGATGCTGTTCTAACCAGTTTTCTTGAACTGTTTAACCTGTAATTTTCATATTCTCCAAATGCCATCAAACTTCTTAACCTGTTCCACAAACTGCTGGTACTGACTTGTATTTTTCATCTACTAATTCAATAGCAAGTATATATTAAATGCCTAGCATGAATCAGGCACTGTGGTAGGCACTAATATAGAAACAAAATGATCCCAACCTTCAATAAACTCTTTGAGCCTATTCTCAGGCTCATAGCCTCTATATTTTACATTCTCATGTCAAGAATTAAAGTAAACAACTCTCAGGTCTATACAACCAACAATGTTACTTCTCACTGCATTCTGAAGAGAAACTCCGATAAACTTTCTCTGCTTCTCATTTCTAGATGTCCTTCATAAAAACAATATTATGCAATAATCCATAATTTTAAGCAAAAAAAGTTGAAAAAAGACAAAAAAGAAAAAAGTTAATTTTTAGAGTTAAAAATCTTTGAGGATTAAATAATCTTTATCTGATCAGATGAAAAATCAGGACAGTCAGGCTATTCAATTCAAAAGCTAATTCATACTAATCTGCATTAATTGAAATTTAGTGGTTGGATCAAAGAGGAAATGGTGCATCTAGAAAATTTTCTGTGAGCCACACTTTTAAAGGCACATCAATAAATTAATTCATCAACTAGCATTTGTTAAGTGCTTTATTATGTAGGCACTGTGCTAAGTTCTGGATAACTGATAAATAAAGGATAAGTTATTGATTGGCAAATTAGATAGCATACAGAAAAGGGTGATTGATATCATGAAAGGTAAATGTAATTGTATGAATAAGGATTATAGGAAGTGAAGATTTTTTTTTCCTGAAGAAGAAAAGATTTAGAGGAACATGTGGTTAAAGACCCCACACAGAATGTGGAAAAAGTTTTAGATTGCAACTCTGAAAATCCAAGTTCAATGTACATAGATATTAACCACATGCTCCCTAAGGTCTCTCCCAGCCATCTCTACTATTTTGATCTGTTCTCTTCAGAGCACATCTGGAGTACTGGGCTCAGTTCTTGGACCACAATTTAAGAAGGACATTGAGAAGCTGTAAAATGTCCAGCAGAGACAATCAGGATGTGAAAAATGTTGAGTTTCCTCCATCTTTTCAGTCTTCTTACACTTATACCCTCACATTGTCATCCAAAGTCAACATCAGACAACCTGGCTATTGCTCAAATACTTCCTGGCCTGACTTCCCATATTTTCATTCTTTGTACATCTTACTTCTCTTCACCCTGTCCATCTACACCGACCTTCTTGTTGTTCCTTACAAAAGCCAATTTTATTTCTCAGGTCCCTTGCACTTGCTGTCCCCTATGCCCCCTCATCTATCTCTGCCTCCTCAGCTCTGTCTCTGTTTCCCTGGTTTCTTCTATAGGAGTCTTTGGTGCTATCATTGCTAGTACTTACCACCTGCCCTTCATATATCATGTCTTTACATGGCACTTACATGGCATTCCCTCAAGTACAGGATAAGCTCTTGAGGACAAGGATTGCTTTTCTCCTTTTATTTGTAAACAAATGTGTCTGGAATAGTGTCAAGAACAGAGTAAATACTTGGTATATGGGTTTTTTTGCATGTTTGAAATGAAAATGAAAATATCTTTAAGATTTGACTTCATGCCCATGAGAATACAAAAGATGAACAAAAGTGAAAATGGAAATTGTTAGAAAGATTGTAAAAGGATAGACTCACTATAGAAATAAAGGAAGACAAACAATTGAAGGGATGTGTCCTATGCAAATATAAACAAAATTACTTTTAAAGTTTGTACTATATTTAGTATTCTATAGAGCTAGCTAAAAGAGTAATAAAATTATTTAGAAAGCCAGAATAACTCAAATTAATGTAGGAATGAATTTGTATATATGTAGACATATATGTATGTATCCATGTGCACACATGTAACATACACATTCATATAGGTATAACTATATATAACACTCAAGTTATATTACAAATCAATACTCATCAAAATTATAGAGTATTAGTTAAAAATAGAAAAGTATATTTTTGATCCATATTAAAAAGTATTTGGCTTCAAATCAGAGAACATGTGTAAAAAACTGAAAACAATTTAAATGTCAATCAATTGTGACACTTCAGTATTATGGGATACTCTCATGATAAACAACAAATATGAAGAGTGATATTGGAAATCATGTGAACATATGCAGTGTGAAATAAATAGAATGAAGAAAATAATATCCACAATAATAATAATTGTAAAGAAAACAAGCTAAATGCCATGTAATTATAAGGACAAAGTTTGTAATGTTGTATATCCTATCAGACATGGTTAATATATTGATTGGTTTTGATTAATGTTTGTCATTTATATTTTTATTTAATCTTTATCATAAGAGAAGTGTGGTTGGAAGAAGAATATATTCAGAAATAAATGTTACATAAATCCAAAATATTTTTATTGCAAGTTTGAATTTTTTTTAAAGTTGTAACTGTTTCTTCATCATTGCCTACTTTTAATACTTCCTAAATCAAACTCTTCAATTAAATCTTCAATTAAAATATGTAGCACTATAAAGCATTTGTTAAATACTCTAGAAAGTTCATCTCAAGAATGATAAAGTGTCATGCTCTTTGATGGTGGAAAAGAAATAAGAAAAATTTAATTAAAATTATATGTGGACCAAAATTCATTTAGTAAAAAATAGTATCAGATTAAAGAACTGAAACATTTTGATTAGAAGAGATGCAAATTAAGGTCATCTTAATATATTTTTCAAAAGATCAGCTCAGAAAAAAATATTTAAATGAAAATTTCTTTAGGGTAGAATGGAAAATGAGCAAGAATAAACAATATATAAAAATATATGGCCTGGGCACTATTCAATAAGATCCTTTAAAATACATAGAAGTTTGGGACAGCTAGGTAGTGTAGTGAATCAGCCCTGAAGTCAATAGGACCTGAGTTCAAATCTGATCTCAGACACTTAACACTTCCTATCTATGTGACCCTGGGCAAGTCACTTAACCTCAGTTATGTCAGGGGAAAAAAAAGACACATAGAAGTTCATGAGACTGATGGGCCATTCGTATTTAAATTCAAAAGTGTAAGCTCTCACAATATTTTCCTTTATATCAACCAAAACCAGATTAAACAAGAGTTTAAAGCACAACCATTTATTTTAAAATGACTAGCAAGATAATAACTCAATCAAGTATTACATTTTCTCAATACACATTTCCAAATGGTTAACAATCATATCTCTGGCAAGGTCTGCTGAACTACTTATTAAACTTTATTTTTTGCCAACATGGTAGGAAAAGGACATTTCAATTTGTTCAGAAAAAGGATAGAGGGAATTTACTCTAGTGTCTCTCCTGAGAGTAAGGAGTCTTAGGTATTACAAATAGAGATCATCATAGAGATAATTGTTGACATCTCAACAAAGAAGAAATAATATAGAATTCATTGGCCTTTCTAAACAATGCAATATCTTTAGCCAGATTTTCTAGATTTAGCATTGTCTAGTCATGAGTATCATTTCTGCTCTCTTTTCTGCATGCTTACTTTCCTCATAACACTTTTTAAATAAAGTATTTTTGAAATGTGCAGAGTTTATGTTCACACTGATGCCTTCTTGTTGCTGAACTCATGCACAAGTTTCATGAAAGTACAGTACTATGAATTCTCTCCAATAAATAAGGAACTTAACCCCAAGGAATTTGGGTCTCAAAAACAGACACAATTCATAAATGCGCATTGTAAAAATACAAGTAAAATAGTTTTCCACAATCATTTTTGTAAAATGTTGTGTTCTAAATTTTGTCTCCTTCCTTCCCTTGCATCCCCATCATCAAGACAACAAACAATGTAATACAGGTTATACATGAACAATATGTTTTAAAATATTGCCATATTTGTCATGTTATACAAGAAAAACAAGCCAAAAGGGGAAAAATCATGACAAACAAAGCAACAAAAGGTGAAAATACTATGCTTTGATCCACATTTAGTCTCCATAGTTTTCTCTCTGTGGATGCTGATGGCTTTTTCCATCAGAAGTCTATACCAAATAAAGAATAATTTCATTAATAGACATGTGATATATAAAATAATATAAGCAAATGATATGTCAGCAGAGTTACAAGTTGGGTTAAATAAGGAATATCTCCATACAAGGTACATAGGCTTCTCCTTAGGTTGGGCAGGAGGAAATCGTCCAAGCTATCACAAGTCAGGTGACTTAAATGGTCATAAAATAGTCACCTGTTCCTATAGGACAAGTCATTGATCTGGAGATATAGTTGACATCTCTGTCACATTGGATTTGGTCACCATGACAAGGAAAAACAAGGGTGGAGGGCCTCTACTTAACTTCCTATGATTAAACAAGTGAACTTAGAATCTGTCCGTCACAGCTCTAGAGTCTTATATACAGAACTTGAATATGATTTTATCAAATTGATTCATACTGATTGGAACAGCATAGGGGTCCAGTGAACTATTTCTCACATTCCCCCACTTTAATTTACATAATCAAGAAAATATATAAGAAGACAGATTTACAGAAAGATATCAATCTGAGAGAAGGTTTTAAACAAAATAAGGTCCCAACAAATAAAATCTACTTCTTTCATGGGATATTTTTTTCTCTTTTGTTTTTTTTCCCCACTCTTGGTAGATGATTGAAATGGTTTTATCTCTTTTTAAGTTGCCCAATAACTCAACAGCATACAATATAGAAAGGAACAGAAGCAATCAAGGTCAGAGATTGGACTTAGCTTTCAGAGACAGTACTTGAGCTTATTTCCCTTTAAAAAAGAATATCAAATATTAATAAACAAAATCCATATACAAGAAAATGCAATTTTAATATAAACCAATCAATATCAAATATTGGATACAATTTAAGGAAAGTGAAAAATGCATTGTATTGTATGGAAAGTTAAAATAAGGTTATTATTTTCTATGGATGCTTTTTATGTGAATTGCAAAATAAAATTGATACATGAATGAAAGCAATGTCAAATTCAAGGAGATGAGTTTTCCTATGTAAAATAAAATTATTACTGTTTAATAAAAAGGTAGATATAATTTAATACTTTTTAAACTATAGAAATAGTAAATGTATGTGTACATAAACTAACACTAAGATTTTAAAAAATCTTATTGCCCATTTCTCAATTCAGTTTCTTTATTGCTTCTTATCAGGAAGAGTTTCAGTATTTAGCTTCTCAACAGTGATATTATTAGTGGAGGAAAGGGGGAAGAAAAAAGACAGAATTAAATTAGTTGGTTTTGTTTCATGTTGTCAGGTAAAGATTTAAGGGCCAAAATGAGGATTAAACTGTTTCACTTACTGAAAAATGTTTTTGAACATAACAGAATTTGAGAATTAACTATGAATTAAATATATGCTCCTCCATATTATCATTTCCCCCATTACCATAGCTAATCAAGAATTGACTGCTTATTTTTGCTTAGAAGTCATGATATAAGAAAAGTTATTTATGATTCTTATTTATGACATACGTTTTAAAAAGCTATTTAAACTAATTATATAGAAGTGTGATTTGCAAAAGTTCATAGAGGAATCGAAAGAAGTCTTTTGATGAAAAAGCCAAGATATAAAAGAAAAAAAGCCTCACTTTTACTGTCAGTTATACTTTATGAACTCCCTTAAAATGTATAACTTGCTATCCAAAGTAAAGAAATCAATTCTGCATTATGTTTAAATTCAAAAGTGGCAATAAATTTATGTAGTGCTTACCAGAAATAGAGGGATGACAAATGGGGAAGTGTGTGTGTGTGTGTGTGTGTGTGTGTGTGAGAGAGAGAGAGAGAGAAAAGAGAGAGAGAGAAGAGAGAGAGAGAAGAGAGGGAGAGAGAGAAAAAAGGAGGGAGTGAGGGAGGGGAAGAGGAAAGAGAGGGAGAGAGAGTGAGAGATAAGTAGGGAAGGTAGGAGAAAGGAAGGGAAAGAGAGGGAGAGGGAGGGAGGGAGAGAGAGAAGGAAGGAGGGAGGGAGGGGAAGAGGAAGGAGAGGGAGAGACAGAGACAGAGAGAGAGAGAGAGAGAGGATGGGAGATTGGTTGTTGCTTAGCAACAAAGCAAGAATACATATTGAAATCCCTAAGGCTAGGAGAACCAGCTTCACTCTTCATTTACCAAAAAGTATATAGGAAGACAAGTTAAACAATACAATGCCATCAAGAAATGAAGTGGTTATGGTTGCAGCAAAAAGATTTGAAAAAAATTCTAATGTGATGCTCAAATTATGTGTAAAGATGTATGTGATCCTTTGAGGTATCAAGCATATTAAATAATGTACTTCTATATTGTGTCAGAGGAATATATTCTAGGATCATCACTTAGGAGGAAAAAATCAATCTGCACTTATGATCATAAATGAAGCCTGGACCTCATCTGTTCTCAATTGCCTTGCTTTCTCCAAATAGTGGTACAATCAAAATGAAGGAAATCATAATCCTAAATTGTGTAATGGAAACAAAATTAAATTTTATAAAGCATTTACTTTACCAGATTCAATTTAGAGAGGAAAGACTTTAAAAGTAAAAAAGCTTGGCTCATTTTAACTGCCACATTGAAACTTAGTGGTACTTCTCAAATTCTACCTTTCCTTACAAAGTGAAAGGTTATAGATTTATTTCTTACATGGTCTGCACTTCTGCCAAGTTAATCTATTTATCGTCTACCCTAATGTAACAACACCTCTCACTTCCAATACAATTTGATTCAATTTAACTTAACAGTTGACTTCCAAACATTACACTGAACTAGAAAATGTGTGTGTGTGGTATATGTATATATACATATACATTCATGTCTATGTGTACAGTTTTGTATACATACCCTTTTGAGGATGTGCACAAATAACTGTAAAGAAAGTTAGGAAATGTCAAACTGAGTTGCCTGTTATATTTGAGGGATGGAATCCTAATGTGGTTAGTGATCAGGGAATTAAGTCTTCATTTCTACTTTAGCACTGTTTTAATTTGACTAAATCAGTTCAGAGGCGAAATTTGAACCCAAATGTTTGTGATTCCAAGACTTTGTTTTTAATCCTCTACACTGTGTTGCCATCTACAAATTTTGTGGCAATGTCATTTCTGCCTTTATCCAAGTCATATATTCCTGTCATGCTCTGCTGGACAGTTCCTGCCATGTTAAAATTAAACTATTAAAGACTACAACTTTAACTCATCCATCCAACCAGTTCTGAATCCATTTAATTGTATTTGTTTCCAGTCCATATCTCTCCATCTTCTCTCCAAAAACAGAATGAGATACTTTATCAAATGCTTAGCTAGTATCTCATAACCTATATATCATTCTCATCTACCAGTTTAATAACCTTGTCAAAAAGAGAAATAAGATTGGTTTGCCATGCCTTGTTCTTGATGAAGCTATTCTGTACCTTGTAATCACCACTTCCCTGTTTTCAAGATCACTAACCATCTCTTTAATTATTTTTCCTGAATTTTCCCAGGAATCAAAGTCAAATTACTACTATCTAAGGAATCTATTACTTAATCTCAGTTAAGATAGTCATAGCATACCCTCATATATTCACAAAGTGTTAATGAGTTGTTAAATTGACTGTATAGATTTATTGCTTCATCTATTTGTAAGGAGTAAACACCTCTCTAATTCATTTTAGAAGAGAACAACTAAATCGGATAAGCAAACAAATTAGCTGTACCTCTAAGATCTTTAAATAGCTAAGCATTCCATAAATTTTGGAGGTATACAGTTAGTAAATATGAAGCTGCCTGACTGGGAGATTTTTGAGGGAAGGAGAGAATTTCTCTTTCCTTTCTCCTACACCATGTAGCTTTGAAAGGAAGCTCATAAACTAATAATTAGACCAGGGAACAGAGACACACACTCCAGACAAACAACTCAGTCATTCATAAGGAAGCAAATTCCATATATAAGTCTAGGCAACTGAGAAAAAAGCTATAAAGACAAAGAGAAATTCAAAACCCATCAGAGTGACCTGCTTACTCAAGAGTACCCAACAGAGCTGGGTGAATATTTTATGAAAAGAGAGAGGATTTCTAGATCCTGCCATACCAAGAGATGTGCATTCTACCTAAATATCTTTACTAACATTGGGCTCTGAGTTTGAGCCAACTCCTTCAAAAATACTATATTTTTAAGAACATGCACCCTAGGTTTGAAAAAGTAAAGTTTTTTATTGAAAAGTAAAGTTTTTAGATAATGTTCTTTTTACATCAGATGAATAAATGCTTTTGCTAAGAGCTAATTGAGATGACGGGTTTACAATAAAAAGAAAACATGCTAAATGAGAGTTCATGAGCTCTCACCCATGTAGAATGCAGAGCCATAGAATCACTGCTACAAATTGAGGTAGCCATAAAACCCTGAAGACCCATTCTGAGAGTGCAAGTGAAGGTCAAGAGAAAACCTAAAAGGGGTATTTTATATAATTTGAATATTTTATTCTGCTATTTTAAAATTAGATATCTTCCCATCCTTGTTCTTATATTGCCTATCCCATCTTACATGATTTTTCATACATCTAAATAGTTCAGTAATTATATCTGTTTTTCCAGGTTGTAGTTCATCTATCCCAAGTGACTTACATAAATACAATGTATCTTGGGTATAAACTCTCAATTACTGATTTTTCTTTGATCAGAAATCAATCTCCTTAGTAGAGACAACAAAAGTAAAATAATAATTGAAGAGCTCTGTTAATTCTCCATTTTGAATAATTATCATTTCATACACTCAAGCAATGGCCTCCTTTTCTGGATCCTGCTTTTTTCTCTCCCTTTTTGGGGGGTCTAAACTTGTATTTCATTAGTGTAGGGACCCCCCCACCTTAGTTATGAGGAAATTTTCTTTATAAATACATAAAAATACCTTCTCTGAAATTTATAGTATTGGATCCCTGTACACTGAAAGGTTAAGTAATTGTCCAGAGTCACACAAACAGGGTATGTCAAGAGTTGTACTTGAACTCACATTATTCTGACTCTGAGTATAACTTAACTTTTTGCTTACTGTGTTCATGCTCCCTCCAAATATAGCTATAAATAAAATCAAACAAAAACCATTTTTGTTTTTCTTACATTTTTTTTGCCATTCTCAGTTTATTCTGAGTTTTAGCATGGCTGGCAGTAATTCATAGGATTGTCATGCTCTGATATTCATTCTCTGTTGGCCTACTTTCTTTCATCTTCTGCACATTTTTTCCCATCCAAGTTGGTCAGTAAATTCCCTCTGTATTTAATAATCTTTTCATACAATTCCTATTTGTTTCACTTCTTGTTGGAAATGTTTCCTTTTGATCTCTCTTCTCTCCAATCCATTTTTCTCACTGCAACTGAAGAAATCTGCATTTTGATTCAAAAACTTAATTCAACAAGGACTTATTAAGCGCCTACTATCTGAGGTATTTGGAATGTGAAATGAAAAAGTTTATATTTCACTGCCTAGATCACATTATGCTTAAAAATCTTCTGTGGGATTATGATACCTTGAGCAGAGGTGCTTCCAGTTGGGGAAATTTAGAAGGCCGGGGGTTCATTTTAGGAAATCTTCTATCTCAATTGGGGAAAAATTAATTTTAATTTTAATATCAATTTCCTTTCTAAATTTATACATTTTAACATACTTTGAAAAAGAGTACATAAGCCTAACCAAATTTCAAAAAAGGACTATGGCACACACACACACACACACACACACACACACACACACACACACACAC
>JAJPUD010001653.1:176263-236894 GCA_023553655.1 Myrmecobius fasciatus | reverse complement strand
CACACACACACACACACACACACACACACACACACACACACACACACAAAATAAAAAACTCCAAACCTAAAGTATAAAAATCCCTAACATTCAAGGCTTTCTGTAAATTGATTTTTGCATACCTTTGCAACCTTACTCACTACTCACCCACACAGACAAATAATATATGTTCCAGACAAACTGGACCAATAAGCTATCATTTGATCTTTTTATGACCCTTACATGAATTTCACACAAGCTCTCCATTTATGTAATAAACTTTCTGCACCTAACCAGTCATTGAAATCTTTCCCTTTTGTAGAAATCTAGATCAAAGCTTCTTAAAGCTATATAGGGGTTGCAATCCCACATAGGGGTCATGTAACAATATGGGGGTTATAAAATTATAATTTATTATCAGCAAATTCTTGATTTGTATTCCTATTTTAAATTCCTATATACCTGAGACTGTATCAAAATTTCTCAGACAAAAAAGGCTTCCAAGTGGAAAAAGCTTAAGTAGCTATGGTTCAGATCAAGGACCATCTCCAAACTATAAGTTTTTTTCTTTTTCCCAGAATATTTGAGCACCATAAGAAATAAGAAATTCTAGTTTGGTGCTCGGTTATCTTTGTCTCTCTGGGGATATAGCAAGAGGCAATTGGATAGTTTTCTCAAATAATCAGTTTAGATAGAACTAGTTATTCATGAGACTTGGTATGCTAAGCTGATTTGCCTCTTATCTCAGTTGCGTTCTATGCTTATTTTATTGGCATATTCCCCACGAAAACAGTAAGTTCTTTCACACATTAAGGATCAGTCATAAATTTTTCAACTATTCTTTACCTCCAGTGAACATGAAGTACCCATTTCACCAATGTTTGAAGAAAAGCAGCAATGCTTGATGAATGAATTTAAATCGGAAGGAGGAACTGAACACTGAGACTGTGTAATCTAAAACAACATGGGGCAAAAATACTGAAACACATGTTTAGTCATCTGGGGTTTTCTATAGAAACAGAACTTTTGAGCTTATATTTTGTAAGAATGTACAACTTTACATTCCTTACATTTTGGAACCTTACATTAACCTTACATTTTGTCCAGTACAATTGCCTTATTTTATGGATGAGAAAACTGGGACTTGACCCAAATTACACTAGTAGTTGCAGCCCAACAAAGACTAGGTCCTTGGTCTCCTGATTTCTAATCTAGAACTCCTTTTTGTCCTATAATTAGAATGCCAGAATGATGGATTGATTTTTTTTTCTGTTTTCTTTCAGGTGTCTAGAAGCAAATAGACAACCTAAATTTATTCAATGTGCATCATGAGTGATGAATGTTTTTTTTTTTTAAATATAGAATTTGATTTCATTTATGATTAGCATTTTAAACCTCAACAGTGAGAGTAATTTTTCCAATTTGAATTATTATTTTAAGCCCCCCCAAAAAAAAAACCCAGGGTGAATAAGAAAGATAAGTTTAGTCATTTTTCTATTTGAATTTTCTCTTCCTAGTCTTACCTAGCCTCTATTTATTTTTCAATTTGGATTAAGAAAATTGCCTTATTGTGCCTGAGATATAAAGTTTTTGTGTCACTTTTAGCAAAGTAAATTATCAGTACTGGATTGCTCACAACTATTTATAATATTCCAGTCACACTGAGAAAATGACAGTGATATGGTATATTGATATACTCAACAGCAAAGTAAAATTGAGACATTCTTCAAAGTGACAGAATAACTTGGCTAGAGACAGTTTTATTTCAAATGCTGTGTTTTGTATTTCTTATATCCACATTTGACTAAACATCTACATTAGCAAGAGAGAGTATCTCATTTAATCGAAAGTCATTGAAGTATAACCTCACTGACAGTCTCCAAAACATACTCACAAGTAGGAGCATATTCTTCTTCATCTGGGAAAACTAGTTTTGAAATATCATAGTGATAAGGAGAACAAAAAGGAGAAGGACTAAGACTGTAGATAATTTAGGAATTTTTATTGAGCCATACTTTTATTCATAATGTTGATATTTGCCATCTCTAGAAATGCTATATAAATCTACACATAACATCACACATATGCATATATGTGTGCATATATATGTATATTTCTAAGCTATAACTTGGGGATTTTATTAAATAGAGAACTAATACTTTATAAGTATGCCCAATTGAAGATCTAGAACTCAATATTGAATTTTTTCTTGACAAGTGGTTATAATACAATGTAACATAACATAGCAATTTCATCTACTATAATGAAATAAATCAATGCTTGCATTTTACAAGCTTAGTCATGACTAATACATCAATCATTTTTGATGTACAAGTTGTATTAATGTAAAATTTGGAGATCCTAAATATTCTATATACCTACACTCTCAACAACAAAACAACCAGTTCTAAAAAATGAAAGATACATTTTCATATTTGTTTCTCTGCCTTTTAGCATTGTTTTCATAAAGAGTAGGTTTAAACAAATATTTTATACTGTAGTGTGTAGTTCACTGATATTCACAATAATATTTCCTCTTTGTTTTTTAGAACAACTTTCAAACTAGTTCTGTTTGTTGAGTCATTTCAATTATGTCTGACTCTTTGTGATCCCATCTGGGGTTTTCTTGGCAAAGGTACTGGAGTGATTTGTCATTTTTTTCTTCCAGCTTATTTTACAGATGAAGAAATAAACAGGATTAAGTGACTTGCCCAAAATCGCACTGCTAATAAGTGTTAGAGAACTGATTTGATCTCATGAGGATGTCTTCCTGATTCCAAGTCCAGTGCTCTATCCCCTATACCATATAGTACCTTTGCAATTTAATTAAAATTTCTCAATTGGATATTGGCATCTATTTATAGGCTAGGTTACATCTTAATTTACATGACCATTTGAATGACTTCTGATGGAAAATTAATTTATTCTATCAGTGATAGAAAAAGAAAGTATACATTCTGGAAAGAAACCATTTGAGTTTGATCTTAGACTTAATTTCGGATATAAATTAAAATTACTTTAAAATATTGCAATTTTGATGAAAATTGTAGTGGTTTGAACTATACTTAAAACCTATGTATAGGGTGGACAGTATTCACCTTAAATTATATCACTCCAACCACTATATTTAAGATAGACATTTTAAATTATAATATAGTTTAGTATTAGGTTCCATTTTCTTCTATAAAAATGGGTAAGAGCTTTGACTAAAGTATATTTATGGAGAGAAAATATGGAACAGAAGTGAAGCATGGTTGTGCCTGCTGCATATCCTGATGCTGAGAATTCTGAAACTTGTGGAATACTTGAGATTGGGAGCTCTGAGCTAAAATAAGATTAAAGCCAACTGAGTATTCACATTAAGGGTGCATAAATGTGATGAGCCCTTCCACCGCCTGCAGTAGAGAACTATCAAACTGCCTAAGGAACAACGAATCAGTATAAATCAATTATAAAAAGTGATCAGATGAATGTTTCTCTACTAATCAAATTGGAATTGAACTCAGGAGTTGCCATGACATTTCCAGTCATAAAAAAGAAAGAAAGAAAGAAAATGAAAAAAAGATAAAAAGACATGAAGAAAAAAATGAGAGGGAGAGAAGAAAGAGAAAAGAAGGATTAAGTAGGGGAAAAGAAAAGGAAACAGAAAAGAAAGGGAAAAAAGGAAAAAGAAAAAAAATGTTGGGTGAAGAACTACAAGACATCTAAAAGAATCCTAAAGCTCTGCCAGAACACACTGATTATGACATTTACTAAGAAAGGACTTATTTAACACTTATTTTACAATCCATTCTGCTTAAATGATTCAAAATATACTATTCATTTTACTGTAACTGTAGTTTTGATTCTATAAATGACTAGATGGTATTCACCTCCCCAACGCCCTCACTATAGTTCCCTTGCAAATCCTATTTCTTTAACTGATGTTCTATTATTTAAATGCTTATTTGGTCTTCATTCAAGTATTTTTTTGGAAGGCATTCCTTTATTTTGTGGGCTCAATTTTATCAGGATAGAACTGTGCACACACCCAATAATTTTAAATTTTTCTTCTGGTTTTGTTGTGATTTTCAACTTTTTGAATTACTATTTTACTTAATTTTCTGCTCTTTTCTTTTTAATAAGATTGACTAAAGGCTAATCAATTTTATTAATTTTATCAAAGACTCAGTTTTTAGTTTTATTCATATTTATAGAGTGTTTTTGGATTCTAGCTAATCTATTTATCTGCTAATGTTTAACATCTCCTTTGTGCTTATTTTAGGCTCATTTGTTGGCTTCCTAACTTTAAAATGCACATTGTGTACATTAACTCTCTCTTTTTTTTCTATTCTATTAATGTATGTGTTTAGGAATATAATTTCTCCTCCCAGGACTGCTTTAATTTCACCCTTCCAAAAAAAGATTTTATCTTGTTTTTTCAATTTTTTTTACTTAACTATTAAATGTTTATATGATTTTTCTTTGCCTTATTGAATATTTTGGATTTCACTACTAAGTTTCCTAAATCTGTATCTTTTGTTTGTGGTCTCTGACTTAATCATGAGATTTGTTTTCCTATCCACTCTGCTGCTCTTTTGCTTTATTAGATTGTTTAATTCTTTCACATTAAAACTGAATTATATTTACATTTTCTTCCATTTCTTTATAATATTTATTTTTTCTCATCACTATAAACACATTCTAATCTAAGATAACTTTATTCCCACTGGCTGTTTTCCCTTTATTCTCAAGCCCCATCTCTTCCTCTTCTTATTTATTCGTCTTTCCGAGCTTTGGTATTTTGCTTAACTTATATGTTTCTTCTCTCTAGTTATTTTAATGTTCCCTTCTTTTTTTCCTCTTTCAATTACATTGTCAAGAAAAATTTCCTCACTTCTCTCCTCCCTTTTCAACTAATTTTTGAACTTGTTTACTAATTTTTGAATTTCACTTCCTGCAACTTTTTATTTAAAAAAATTTTTTCATATTCTCTTCATTATTATCTTCCCATTCTCTTCATTCTAGACATTTATTCTGTGATACATGACCTTCATGATTATTTAGTCTTTGTATTTCCCATAGAATTGGATTGCATCTTGGTTGCCTTGAGTTGGAATTTATTAAGATCCTTTTTATCTGAAGTTCTTTATTTTGGACATTTTCAAAATTTTTCATTTTTCTTTGGAATTGTTTAATTTAACTACTATGCATTTAGGAGTTGGCATTATGTTTTTGTTCGGTTTTGATTTTGTTTTTTTTCTCCTGAGAGATATGTGAGGATTTTTTTTTTTTTTACAACTGGTATTTTGCTTTCTGTATTTAGAAATTCTGAGCACTTTTCTTGTATTATTTCTTGCATTATGATGCTCAGAATTTTTGATTGTTGTATTCTTCTGCTATACCTATAATCTATAAATTGTCTTTATGAATCCTGTCTTAAAGATAAATACATGTTCAATTCTGTTGGGATTGTATTTACTTTTAATGCAATTGGTTTGTTTGTTTGTTTGTTTTCCTTTTCCTCTGCTAGATTGTATTTTAGTGTATTTGCATTCCCAACCAGCTATTCTTTTTTGGTTTTTGGTTTTTTGTTTTTTTCTGCTGGGTTGGCCATAAATTTTGATTCTACAATTTTTATTTCTGTTTTGCACCATTAAGAAATAGTCTCCTATGGGTCCTTAGTATTTTGAGAATTCATAGGATTCTCTGCCTCATCAAGTATTAATTCATTTTTCTTTGTCTTGCAATATTTATTTCTAGATATTGGGATTCATACACCTTATCAAGAGGACATGATCCCTTCTGATATCAATATATTCCCTGTTGTTTATACTTGAAGTTTTTAGCTGAATTTTCTTTCTCCTAAGATTTTTTTGTAATTTTTGTCTTTTTTTCCCCTTTTATATTCTTCTATTGTTCACATGCTAATTACTCTCCTTTAATTACAATTTCTGTAGGACTATACCTAAAAGCTGTCTCAGTCCCCTCCAGTGTTAGCCAATTCACATTTCAATGATCTCAGTTTCTGGTCCACATGATTTTGGGAGGAACCAAAATGGTACCAATTAGATATCAATTGCATTTTCCTCAGACTTTCTGGATTCTCACATGCACCACACATGCTATCATTCTGCTCTTGCTCTCTCTCTATTTCAGTTCTTTAGGTGAATACTATTATAGCACAGAGTGCTATCCTATGCTTGTCTGAGCCAGAGCAAACTACTGTTTGGGGGTTATTTTTTGTTGTGTTTGTTGCTGTTTTTTCATTTCCATAGCACTATGAGGAGGACAACAGGATTGTGTAGAATTGAATTAATTTTCAACTTGAATTAATTTGCACCTCTGTGCTTTGTCAGAATTAAGTGGGTAGTAGAGACAGAGTAAGCATGTTAAGAATTATCTTTCTCTACTATTATTTATAAGTTCATGGATTTGGGGAGTTCTTGTTTGTTTTTTTACCATGTTATGGGTCTTAGTGGTCTGGATCATGGAGAGAATCGAAACTGCTTTGTCTCATATATAATTCCTATTTTAAATATACTTGATGGGACATGAGAATCAGAAAAAATGCCCAGTCTTCCATCTTATTGATCATGTTTTGATTCTATAATAGAGAAAAAATAGCATAGATGTGATAGGTAGTCTCTCAGGTCTCTTCAAACTCAACGATTCTTAGATATTGATTGGAAGCTGAAGCTCTATTTTCCAGTTTTGTGATTCCAGGATTAGTACTGGCGTAACTAGAGACATGTTGACTGCAAAAAAAAAAAAAAGGAAACTAGGATTATGTTGGAGAGAGAGAGGTAGTTGGTTGGAATTATTGCTTCCATCAAACACTTATGACTTTCCCAGAAATATGAGTTTTTCTCACAAAAACACACATTCTACACAAGAGCTCATTCTAAAACTGCTCTATATGTGACCTGAATAAGACTAAGAGTGAATTTAGCAAGTTGTTCCTTAGTAAATCTGAGATAGGACTATGCTTAAGATTCAATTTTTAGGAATGAGTATTTCCTATGGTGGTATATTTGTCACAGTTGTATAAAAATATTTCCCTAAAAGTATAGGACATATCCTTTATCCAGTTTGTACTCAGTATAGGGGAGAATGGGTTAAAGCCTGGAGACCATATGTGGCAAAGAGTAACTCACAGTTCCCAGTTACTAGAAACATTCCCCTTTCCTACATAGAATAATTATGTTCTCCTTAGGTATGATGCAATTTTTATATTGGGTGCCAAATAAAATCTAGTATGTGCTTTTCTTCATCATACCCAGTCAATAGATTCACAGACACTAACTTTAGTTGCCCTTGCCTCAAGGGCATAATATGGATAACAATGAAAAAATTTAAATCATTTGACCCTTTGAGCTTCACAAGGCACTTCTGCCTAATCCACTCATTCACTTCATATATTTTCTATTTCAGTGATTAATTCTGTGAGTCTTGGCTGAAAGCTTCTAGAACCACTTAGATGTTAAATGCTTGAATTCTGCATTTCAAACTAGTTTACTGGATTAATACAAGCTTCTCAGGGTGTGACCAAATCCATCAACTGATCCAAACTGACTTTGTTTCACAATCATTTTAAATGCCAGAAATATCTAAGGGACTTGTTCACACCTAGTTGACAATCTGATTGATTGTGTCAATGCAGATGTTCTTCCCTACTATCTGACAAAAAAAAAATGTCAGGGTAAAGTTACTTTATGCTAGGTAGGATACTTTGATTGATTGACTCAATTGACTCCTGGTTTTTTATAAATAAGAAAAGTTTATCCTTGACATATCACAATTTCCCTTAATAAACACTCTGCTATGGCTTGATCCCTTATCATGTTCATGTTTACTTTTACTCTCACCCTAATCTTCTTAGGCCCATGTGGCCCCATTTAAAGTTCCCATTAATGTTAGTACCTGGAAAGAATAATATTCAAAGAGGATTTTTATAAGAGAATGTTATTCTATCAAGTGAATTGGTGAAATGTGGTTTTGGAGGGGATGTGACCTTAAGTTTCTAGTGCCTGTTGGTTGGCCCCTGAATACCTAGAATTAGAATGACATTTATAAGTGGAATTTATCCATAGAAAAATCTCTTTTGAGATGCAAGACTTCTTAGCACTAACATTAATCCAGGGATATAATAGACCTGTGAACAGTGGAACTATATTATTTTAGGAATTCAGATTCCAGGAAAGATCCATGATTGGAATAAGCAGGTGTAAGTAATGATCTTCAAAGAAGAAG
Organism: Myrmecobius fasciatus; assembly: GCA_023553655.1. Classification (NCBI taxonomy): domain Eukaryota; kingdom Metazoa; phylum Chordata; class Mammalia; order Dasyuromorphia; family Myrmecobiidae; genus Myrmecobius; species Myrmecobius fasciatus. The sequence continues at coordinate 228,683 of JAJPUD010001653.1, read as the reverse complement.
TAACATCTCCAAAACATATGGGCAACAGAATATAGGTGGCTTGTTCCCAAAATACAGTTAAGGGATAAGAGATGCAGAATCTGCGTTTTTACTGGTTGTTGTCAATTATTCATTCTCAATTCTTCATGACTCTGCAGACTATAGCATGCCATTATTGTCCATGGGCATTTTCTTTTTTTTAAACTTACATATATAGTTTTCAATATTTGTTTTATAAAATTTTGAGTTACAATTTTTTTAACTCTTCCACCCTTTCACTTCCTTGCCCAAGGTAGCAAACAATCTGATATAGGTTATACATGAATACAATCATCATGAACATATTTCCATATTAGTCACATTGTGAAAGAAAAATCAGAACAAAAGGAAAAAGAAAGTGAAAATAGTATTCTTCAATCCTCATTCAGGTTTTATAGTTTGTTTTTTCTCTAGATACAGATAGTATTTTCTATCTCAAGGCTATTGAAATTGTCTTGGACCAATTTATTGCTAAAAAGAGTTAAGTTTATCATAGTTGATCATCACACAATCTTGTTGTTATTATGTACAATGTTATCCAGGTTCTTTCAAGGTTTTTCTGAAATTAGCCCACTCATTTCTTATAGAACAATAGTATTCCATTACATTCATACATCACAACTTATTCAATCATTCCCCAGCTGATGGGCATCCACTCAATTTCCAATTCCTTGCCTTGCCACCATAAAAAAGAGCTGCCACAAACATTTTTGCACATGTGGGTTCTTTTCCCTTTTTTATCTTTGGGATACAGACCCAGTATTGACATTGCTAGATCAAAGGGTATGTTTAGTTTTATATACCTTTAGGGATAGTTTCAAATTACTCTCTAGAATAGCCAGATCAGTTCACAACTCCTCCAGTAATTCATTAGTCTCAGTTTTCCAACGCCTCCTGCAACATTTATCATCTTTTCTTGTCTTTGTAACCAATTTGAGAGGTGTAAAAATGGTACCTCAGTGTTATTTTAATTTGCACTTCTCTAATTAATAGTGATTTTAAGAATTTTTTCATACAACTATAAATAACTTTAATTTCTTCATATGAAAATTGTTCATATCCTTTGTCAATTTATTAACTGAAGAATAACTTGTATTCTTATAAATTTGACTCAGTTCTCTAGATGTTTAAGAAAATATTAAAATATATATATTTTAGAAAAGTGAAACTTTTATCTGAAATATTAGCTTTAAAAATTGTTTCCATGGAAATTTTCTTAGCAAAGATATTGGAGTGGTTTGGCATTTCCAGTGAATTAAAGCAAGCAGAAGTTAGTGGCTTATCTAATATCACAAAGCAAGTAATTCTCTGAGACTGGGTGTGAACTCAGCTCTTCCTGACTTCAGGTCCAAGATTCTATCCATTGAACCATCTAGCTGCATCTTTAATGGTGCCTATACACAAAAAAAGTAGTAAATGAGCAACTTCTAGAATAATGAATGAATTCTTGAAGGAGCATCTCCAAAAACGTATGAACAAAATCTCACACTATGGAAAGAAGTATTCTGATTGTAGTTTGGACTGATAAGGAGAAATACCCACACTGATAAGATCACAGAAACATTGAATTATGTGATTAAAATATTTTCATAAGTATTTTGAACTTTACTTTTTCTTTAAGTATGATGTAGTAGAAAGAGCATTGAATTTGGAGTTATAAGAACTAGATTTGAATCCTACCTTTTACATTTACTCTATGATTCTCAATTCCCTTACTTATAAAATGAGTATAAAAATATTTGTATTACTTACATTTCCAGATTATGATGGGGATTAAATGAGTTGATGGAGCAGCTCCCCTACAGTTTATCAATGCTTTTTTTTTAATCTGCGTTGGTGGAGAAAGTTTTCTTAAAAAGAAATGAACTTGCATTGATGAAATTAGGAATAGTTTTGATAAAACAAATAAAAAATATCATTTTTAAAGAGTATCCATTTAAATAGCTATTTTGAGTACTTAGTATATAAAAGTGTTGTTGTTGGTGCTGATAGTTTGTTTTTGTTTTTTTAATTTCCTCTGACAGAAACTGTGTAAGATGCAAAGGACTCACAAAGACAAATACAGGAATCATAAAATACTCAAATAGCCCATATATTCTCTTATAATGGTAAAGACCTTTTATTGAACTACTGAATAGTTACTTCATAATCACAACTTTTTATTCTAGGGCTTTTCCAATTTTTAATTATTTCTTATGTATCCTGTATATAAAGGCAGTTAAGGCAATGCACTAAATATGGTACTGTATCTGGAGTCAAGAACACTGTTCTAAGTTAAAATATAGCCTCAGATACTTATGTAGCTATGTAATCCTGAGCAAATTACTTAATTCTGTTTGCCTCAGTTTCTTCATCTGTAAAAATAGCTGGGAAAAAAAAGACAAACCATTCCCAAATCTTTGCCAAAAATAAAAAAACCCAAATGAGGTCATAAAGAGTTAGACATGACTGAACAAACAATCCTGTATGTAGTTTGCATTATGTGTGTGTATACATATATATGTATAGATGTAGATGTATTACATATCATCTCTTCCATTTATCATTGATTATCATTGTCTTTGAGGACAGGAGCTAATTTGTTTTGCTTATTTTAGTGCTTAGCATTAAATAATAAATAAAAATATTGATTGATTGATTATTAATTGATAACAAAAGTGTGACTTTTCTTTACTCTAGTGCTCTTACTTCAGATTGAGTACATTGATCACCATCTTGCCTAAGAAAGGCCCTGTTAAGATAGTTTTCAAATAGCTGATATTTAATTTTGGATTCAGAAATTCTCCAATTCTCCAATTTATGAGCTAACTCAGAAAACAAGAAATAACCCTTTTTCATAATCACTTGTGTCTGAGCTTTGTTCAACAAAGGAAATAGAAGAAAATGCAGCCAGAGTTCTAGGTCTTCAGACTGGGCAAACACATTCCTCCCATTACCATGTATATAGATAGTGACTTGTATTTGATTTGGGAAATAGGGTTCCCTCCCTCACTATTCTTACTAGAAGTTCAAGGGAGAGAAAACTTATGAAAATTGAGAAAAGTAGGAAAAAATGTAAAAACTTGTTGTAAATTATTAAAATGAGTGAAATTCTAATTAATTCAACTCTGAGATTCAACCTCACATTCATTAGTTTGCAAAGATGACAAAATATGTCATAATTATTAGGAACTATGAAGCTTTGAATTAGTCCAACAATTCCGAAAATTTTGAATTATATCTCCAAATTGTGTTTATCCTTTGGACTAATATCACATGAAACATATATACCAAAGAGATCAAGGAGAGAAAAGGTCTATATTAATTTATTTTATGTTCTTTGAAATACCACTGTTTTATATCAGAAGCCAAGACACACTGAAGAAAACTAAAGTAGTTTTAAGTATTACCAGAGAAGTGATGGACTATAGACACAGCTTTAGATACATTTTCAACTATGACCAATTTGTGAATTAGGTTTGACTCTACTTATTTATGAAATAGGGCTTTTATTTATTTGTAGGGAGAGATTTGAAGAGGGGAAATAAGAGGGTAGTAATAGTGACACAAGAAAGGAAGAAAAAAGCTTCAATGAAATATTTTTTTCAAAAAAATAGACCAGAGAAGAGAGTTCAGAAGGAGACACATAAATAGGACAGTGCTTATACTATTACAGTAAATGTACCATACATTTAAAAAAAAAACTGCACACAACAGATTCATGATTTTGTTTATGAACTTCTTTTTTTGTTCTTCTTTGTATGTGGAAATGTTTGTTTTTGTTGATTTTGGTGAATTATATTTTACAAATATCTTTTTTTTTTGGTAAGAAAAGGCAGAAAGATATAGAGAGTCAGTGAAACTAGTTCTTGGTCTTTTACGAGACAAAGATGATGGGTTTCTCTGATAAGAATCAATCTCCCTAGGCATTAATCATTACTAAGTTGTCTAGTTAATGGAAATTAAAGTAAAATATTCATTGTGAATAATAAGATAAATGTTTCATGTAATCAAAATTATTTTAAATCATTTGTAACTGTCTTTATCCCTTATTTGATCAAGAATACATCTCTTACATCCAGCTGTAGGATGTATATGATCTGCTTCTCTTCAATTTCTTTTTGTAGTGTCATCTTTTACATTAATATCACTTATCTATTTAGAATGTATTGTGGAAGATGGTGTAATTTATCAGTCTAAGTCCAATTTCTACCATAGAGCTTTCCAGTTTTCTCGGAAGATTTTTTTAAAGAAATCAATCAATCAATTAATTAATTAATTAAGAAGTTAAGAAATAAAAAAGAAAAGGGTTTTTTTAAACATAATTTATATTTTACATTTTAGCAATTTTTATTGAATTGCATTTTTTCTTATTCTACTTTATCTAATCATTTGTGATCTATCTCTATTTTTTAACCAATGCCAGAAAGTTTTGAGGTATACTGTTTTACAATATAGATTGAATTGCAGAAGTGCTATTCTCCCATACTCCATTTGTTATTGATATCCTAGGTCTTTTATTTTTCCAAATGAATTTTGTCATTATTCTATTTAGCTCTAGCCCTATGGGAATGTGATTGGTATAGCACTGACAGTAAAAATTAATTTTGATAATATTGTCATTTTTATTATATTGGCATGGCCCAATAATGAATGCTAAATATTCCATTAGCCATTTAAGTTATTCTTTATTTCTTTAAGAAACACTTTGTAGTTGAATCTATACAAGTTTGGGGTGTTTGTTGTTTGTTTGTTTGTTTGTTTTGGTTTGTTTGTTTTTGTGCTTTGGTAAATCAAAGCACAATATCATAAAATATCAAACCTAGATATTTTATGGTTTATGGTTTTTGTGGTTATTTGGAATAAGATTTCCCTTTTTATCTTTTTTATTTTGTTGTTATTATAATATAGAAATACTGTTGATTTTTGAGGGTTTACTTTAGTCTGTGTCTTTGCTGAAGCTATTCTCTCAATTACTATTATTGCTGATTTGCTAGGATTTTTCAAGTATACAATAATGTCAATAGCAAATAGGAGTTGAATTATCTCTTTATATATCTTTGTGTCTTTAATTTATTTCTCTTGCCTTATTGCTGTTGCTATTATTTCTAGAATCATATTGAATAATGGGAAAAGTAGAATCATTGCTTTGCTACCATATTTATGAGAAAAGATTCTGATGTAATCCCATTTCATGTAATGCTTGGTTTTGGTTTTAGATTTTTTTTTTCAATGGTATTTTAAAAGAGGGTTCCTCTGTGCCTATACATGGTAGGTTTTTTTTTTTAAAGCATCAATGAGTGTTTTACAATGTAAAAGACTATTTTCTACTATGTTGAGGTAGTCATCGAATTTTCAATGTTTTGGTTTTAAATATGATTGTGTCATTCATTTTCCTAATATTTAGTCATAGTTGTATCCTTGACAAATTCAAATTAGTCAAAATGAATGATTTCTTAGATAAATCACTACAAAAGCATGCATTTTTCAAATGTAAACAATGAAATATGAATTTATTTAACTTCATTACACTTTTTTGCAAAAATGACTTTTATTTTGGGGGGGTTGGCAGAATTAGTAAGAGGGAATGATAGGGATGCAAAAAAAAAAGAAGCACTAAGAAAATATTGAAAAAAATACAGACAATATATAGAAAAGAGCAGAAGGAAGTTCAGAAGAAAATACAATCAAGGCCATGATGTTATTACCAAACTTAAGATAATCCTTTTTTAAAAAATAATATGTAATATATTCTTATATTCATCTTATTTTTGGCCTTATTTAAATAGGAAAATGGCCACATTTGTTAGTGATTTTCTAATTTAAAAAAAAAAGCTTAATAATTAAGAGGGAGCCAAGATGGCAGAATGCCCCACTCAACTCTCCTAATATTCTCCTTCAAACAACTGTAAAATAATGTTGCAAAGCATATATTAAAATAGCAGAGTAAAGAAAAGATCAGGAGGAGATCCTTTCCCAGTCTAAGACAATTTAGAAGGTCCACAGGAAAGATATGTAACTCAGACCAGGCACAAGGCCAGAGCACCAGCCTTGGAGGTAGCCCTAGAAGCAGCTGAGCTTTGGGAGCTCTCAGCCCAGAGGCAGCAAGGAGATTACATAACTAGTCAGAAAGACATTATGGGAAATAGTTTGCTTGCCCTGGATGCAGCAGCCTATTTGTAACTCTATTTCCCCTTATCAGTTTCAAGTCATAGTTCTGGGAAGGAAATGAATACTTGTGATTGGATACTACGGCCCAGGTGCCCTGGTCACAGTTCTAGGGCCAAGATGAGGACTTTACTAACAGCTACAGGAGAGCAGGGGGCCTTTCCTGCCTACAGATTAGAGAGAAGATCAGGAGAACAATGACCACATCTCCCTGAGATAACATACCTTGAAAGCACCAGGAACTTGTACTCCCCCAGAGCAAACGCTGAGAACAAAAAAAGACTGAAGCTTGAGGGAGTGTATCCCCACTCCCGGGTGAGTGCAGTCCAAGTTTAACATAAACTTTAGTCAAGAAATAGGCTAGAACCCCACATGTGCAAGAATGTTTGTGGCAGCCCTTTTTGTAGTGGCTAGAAACTGGAAATTGAATAGATGCCCTTCAATTGGAGAATGGCTGAATAAATTATGGTATATGAATGTTATGGAATATTATTGTTCTGTAAGAAATGACCAGCAAGATGATTTCAGAGAGGCCTGGAGAGACTTACATGAACTGATGCTGAGTGAAATGAGCAGAACCAGGAGATCATTATACACGGCAACAACAGTACTATATGACGATCAATTCTGATGGACATGGCTCTCTTCAACAATGATATGTTTCAAACCACCTCCAATTGTTCACTGAAGAAAGCCATATACACCCAGAGAGAGGGATGCGAAATGTGGACCACAACATAACATTCTCATACTCCTTGATTGATGTTTGCTTACATTGTGTTTCCTTTATCTGATATATCGTTTGTGTAGATAAGATTTTTCTTGCACACCAATGATAAGTTTGGAAATATATATACATATATTCGATTTGCCAATATTTTAACATAATTAACATGTAGTGGATATCCTGCCATCTAGGGGAGGGGTGGGGAGTTGGGGGGAAAATTTGTAACGGAAAGCTATGTAAGGGTTATTGTTGAAGAATTACCCACACATATGTTATGCAAATAAAATAAAAATTTAAAATAAAAAAAAAAAAAGAAATAGGCTAGAAAAATGAGCAAACAAACAAGAACAAAAAGCTGGCCATAAAAAATCTACTTTTGTGACAGGGAAAACTAGCATATAAACTCAGAAAAAGAATGATGTGAAAACGGCTTCTGGTACACCTCCAAAGAAAAAAATGTTAATTGGAACCAAGACAAGCAAGAATTCCTAGAAGAGTTTAAAAAAATGAGTGGTAGGGAAAAAATGAATGTTGCAAGAAAATTAGGAAAAGAGAATAAACAGCTTAGCAAAAGAGGCACGTATAAAAAATACTGAAGGAAATACAGAATTGGCCAAATGACAAAAGAGGCACAAAACTTCACTGACCAAAAAAACTTAAAAACAGTATTGGCCAAATAAGAAATAAAAGAGGTACAAAAGTTCACTAAAGAAAAGAATTTCTTAAAAAAATAGAATTGAACAAAGTGAAACTAATGACTATGAGAAGTAAAGAAACAAAACAAATTAAAGAAGTAAAAAATACATAGAATAAATATAAAATAACTCAGAGAAGAATAACTGACATGGAAATAGATTGAGGAGAGATTATTTTTGAGACTACCTGAAAGCCATTATCAAACAAAAGAACCTCAGCATTATATTTTAAGAAATTATCAAGGAAAACTGCATAAATAACTAAGGTCCAGATAGTAAAGTAAAAATTGAAAGGAATCTTTCAATTACTCGCCAACAGAAATCCCAAAATAAAAAATACCAGAACTATAATAGCCAAATTCCAGAGCTCCCAAATCAAAGAGAAAATATTGCAAGCAACCAGAAAGAACCAGTTTAAGCATCATGGAGATCCACAGTCAGTATCATACAAAATTTAATAGCTTCACGTTAAAGGAGCAAAGGGCTTAAAATGTGACATTCCAGAAGGCAAAGAAGCTAAGAATACAACCAGGAATAACCTCCCCTGCTGAATTGAGTTTAATTCTTCAAAGGGGAAAATGTTAATTTAATGAATTAGAAGACTTCTAAGCATTCCTGATGAAAAAAAAAATCAGGACTAAACAAAGGGGGAAGAAGAAGGGGAGAAAAGGGGAGAAGAATAAAGAAAAAGAGAGGAGGAGGGAGAAGAGAAAGAAGATGATGGGGAAGGGGGAAGAGGAGGAAAAGAAGGGGGAGAGGAGAAGGGGGAGGATGGAGAAAGAGAGGGGGAGAAGAAGGAGAGAGAGAGAGGGGAAGAAGAAGGATGAGGAGTAGAAAAAGGAAGAGCAAGGTGCAGGGGAGGAAAAAGAAGAGGAGGGGAAGGTGGAATTGATTACAAAGTGAGAAAAACTAGATCATTGATCATTGTGACAACATTATTGAAATGATGGTCAATTGTAAAAGACTAGTCTACTCTAATGAATACAATAATCCAACATAACTCCATATGATTTATGAAAAAAACTGGTTACCGCAGAGAGAAAATGATCAACTATGAATGCTGTGATATGCCTAATACGGACATATGTTTTATATTATTCCATATGTATAATTATTATATTGTATGTCTTCTCAGTAGGTGGGATAGGAGAGCAAGAGAGGAACAAAATCTAGAACTCAAAATTTAAGAAGAAAGTAATGTTTAAAATAAATAAATAAATAAATGACAGGAAAAGAATTCATTGCTTCTCCCTAGCTAAATCCAGGCCTTTATGAAAGAAAGTCTTATTGACCTTACACAAATCATTCTAGCTTCAATTTTTCTCATATGTAGAATGAGAATAATAATAGCACATTTCTCACCCAGGGTTGTTACAAAGATCAAATAAAATAGCATATGTGTAGCATTTTGCAAAATTTAAGGTACTTTATAAAATTATTATTATTAGTTTTATGTGAGGTTTTCCAGTTCAACAAAGCAATTAATTTTCCTCATCACTCCTATTTCACTGTAATTCCTAACCTCTGGATAGTAAGGAACTAAAGAATTGTCATTTTCTACCTATCAGCTGTTATTTTTTAATATGCAATTGTTTTCTTATGACATTAAAATTCGGCCCTCTTTGCACCTTTAAATTTTTCATTCATATTTTAAATTGCTTGCTTCCTTAGATTACCCGATTTTTTGTTTCAGTAAGTCAATATTTTTGAGCAAGAAAAAGACATATATGTGTGTGTGTTTGGGTATCCTTTTTATTATCATTTTAAAATCCCTTAAATATAGTATGCCTATAATAAAGAGACCACAAGTCAATTTAATATTTAAATTTGATTTGATCATAATATAGAACTCTTGGTTCTTGTTTGAAAATATACAAAATTTTTTCACCATACAAATACTTAGTTGAATTAAGTAGACAATAAGTTCATTAATATCATTTCTAAGAAAGAATATAATTTAATATAAGATTAAGCATAGTTATTTATTGAGTCAGAAAGAGTTGGATTCAAGTCCTTCTGATTATACTAGTTTTTTGATAGTGCATAATGTGAACACGGGCAATTTTCTGATATTGCATTACAGAAAATTGCTATTCTTCATTCCAATACATAGTAGCAAAATTAAGCTCTAGAACAATGAAATTTTATATCCAGTTTATAGTCTCCCCATTAATAGCTGTCTTGGGTTGAATTTGTGCCACTATATCAAAGACTGCCTTGATTTTCTAAATTTCAGTAAATAGTCTTTCTCTGATACTTTCAAGGAATTCCCAATCATAATTCTGCAGAAATTTTCTCCTTTATATTGAGGAAAGAGGAGCCCTTAGTTTCTGAAAAGAGTAATACTAATTTTTTTCTTCATAAAACATGTCAGATGTTCACCATCTATGGTCATAATGATGCTTTTTTTTGAAAATCCAAGAAACCTTCTGTTTTAATATAAAAAGCATTTATTCTTCATTATTTTTCATTTGCATATTTTAATTATGAAAATACTTTTCCTAAACACTGACTCACTGCTCCAGATTGTTTATTATGACTATTAAATGATCAAAAACCTTGTCAAAAAGACAGCAATCACACTTAGAGCTCAAACATATTTCCATTGACTCTCTGTGAGACAGTATTTGTTAATGTTTACTGTGTAAAGAAGTCAGCCTACATGAAAAGAAGTGAAATCCCAAGGAATTTTTTTTGTTGCTGCTGTTTTTAATTTGAAGAAATGAAAGTAAAATGTCCATACAAAAGATACTGAAGGAATACTCGTTATTTTCTCATACTGAAATACATGAAAAGTGGACAATATGTTAATGGCAAAGATCCCAGGATAATATGATTTCTGCTGATTCTGTGGTTGTAGCATTAAATTATTCTGAGGGCAAAAGAGCTATCTATAGGACCTTTTAATGTACCTCTTTGTGACTTCACTAATTAATTTGCTAAAGTTATGCTGCATTGGCAGGCAGTTACCAAAAATTACATTATACTCTTGCTATGTATTAGACAATGAACTAAAAGCCAGGGTTACAAATATGAGTCTATATATAATCCCAGTTTTCAAGGATCTTACTTTCTAATGGAAGAAGACAGCACATAAAAATGAAATTTAAAAAGATAGGCAGTGAAATGCTCATTTGGGGGCTTGAAGGTGAAGTACATGAAAGAGGAATGAAATATAAATCGCTTTGATTTTTTTCCCAAAATGGAGATCTCAAAAGGAATTCATTTAATGAGAGAATGGGTTGATATAGCATAAGGATATTCCTGTCTTGACTATTGCTTTAAAAAAACAAGTGGCCCATTGTCTATGCATTTACATATATAAATAGAGATAGAGATAGAGATAGAGATATACAGATATATTTGTTATATGAATTTTGGTTCTTTTAATAGATCTAAGCTCTCTGGGTAGGTGGGAAAGAATGAGCATAAAAGTATATGTACATGAAGAGAATCAGAGGAGAATAAAGGAAGTTTAAAAGTTGTAACAAACCTTTGGATGATTATCAAGGGAAGTAAAAACATAGATACTTTCTCACATATTACAGAATACCTGGAACAAAACAGTAAACAAATGAATAGTTTGAAAAAAATAAGCTATGATCCTAAGATGACACAGAGGTAAAGCATAATAGTGATATAAGGAGGTCCATTTCTGATAGGAAACCAGGTAATAAATGGCTGACTTAGCTATTAGTTAAAATTACTATTGGGCAATTTTATTTTTCAAAAGATAGGAGAACCAACTAGTAAAATTCTCACTAATAGAGAGAAAATAATTGTCAGCATAGAAATATTAGAAAATTTGAGTGAAAGTAATTTACATTCTAAATTTTGGGAGCATAGAATCAATGGTACAGAGGAAGATAAAGGATCTTTATTTATAATACTACAGATTTTAACATGAAAGGATCTTTTTTTAAAATTTTTATTTTTTTTATTTATTGAAGCTTTTTATTTGCAAAACATATGTATGGGTAATTCTTCAACATTGACCCCCACAAAGCTTTCCAGTACAAATTTCCCCCCCTAGTCCCCACCCTTCCCCCAGATGGCAGGAAATCCACTACATTTTAATTATGTTAAAATACTTGACAGATTGAATATATGTATCCATATTTCCACACTTATCTTGTTGTGCAAGAAAAATCATATCTACAAGGAAAAAAATCAGAGAAAGGAAACACAATGAAAGCAAACATCAACAGAGAGCCTGAAAATGTTATGTTGTGGATGGAAGGATCTTTAGAGTCATCTAGTCCAAGATTCCCATTTCCCACCATGATCAGCAAGTGACAAAACCAAAATTCAAACAGAGATTCTCTGAAATCAAATGTATCACCTTTCTAAGAGCACCATGTTGTCTCAAGTCCATGAACTAACACTGTGAAATGAGTTGTTAGCCCATCAAGGATATCATTTCGAAAGTGAATTTCTAATAGCAGAAAAATTATTCCAATGAGTATAGGGGGAAGAAAGTGATCTTTAAAAAGCCAGTGTAAATACAAAGTAAACTTGCCAACCAAATCTGTTTTTTAAAGACATATTCATAAGATGGAGGCAAAAATAGGTAACAGGATAAAGACAAAAATGTGATGGGGTACCTTAAGAATAGTGTCAAGTATTCAAACTCATAATGATCTGAGGTTGCAGAAAAAAACAAAGAGCTACCAAAAAGTCTGGTTTTTTTTAAGCTTATTGGACAACATAAAAGGAGAAAATGGATAGGACTAGCAGCCAGGAATGAAGGAATAACTACTAACACAATCAAGCCAGGCCTGCTTACTTTTTTTAACTTCTCTTTTCTCTGCCAAGGAGAATAACATTTGGTTGAAAATAAAGAACAAAAATGGCCTTTAAGAAAATAAGACTCATCATCATAATAATTGCCCTGAACTCAGGTCACTTGGAAAAATCAAACTCTGTGTCTAGTTTATAAAAGGTTATGATTATAAAAGGTATCAAGACTTTAAAGAAAAGCAAATTTCCAAATTTAAAAAAAAAGAGAAGAAATGGAAAAGAATCAACTTTATAAAATATACGCAGGTAAATGACTTCAAATCTTAACAAAATAGTGATTGGTTATTACAAAGAACCAAAATGGTTAAAGAATAGGAAAGACTAAGCTACTCCCACCCATTTCTACCACTATTGCTTTTAAAAGAATTACTACTGGGAGGGTAATGATATAGATACAGATGAGAGAATTGAGTCATATATTTTATCAAATATATTTCACTCTAGTTTTTTGGTTAATCTGGAGATGCATGGGCTATGAGATGTTTTTCAGAACTCGTCAATTCAATTCAAAGTTGTTAATTTTTCAATGTCAACTTGGATTGAAGAAGAATCCTAATGAAGTTGAAAATCTCCTTTGTTTTGATTTTAAGAGGTAAAGACAGAGAATTTGGGTTTAATAATAATGTGTACTCACAAAATAGGACTTTCATCACTTTTTATGCATGGAAGAAATCATGTTGAGTTCTCTTCAAGTCACAGAAAAGAAATTTATATCTAACCTATCTAACAGATCATAAGATTATATAAAATAAACTCAACTGAGTAGAAATATTTAACAAAACAAAAAGAGGGGAGTGAGAAGTTATTTGTGTTGTTTTTTTAATGCCTATATTATTTCTTAGCATCCTATCAATGATAGCAAAATTAATTTTGAGTTCTTTTTTCCTCTCTTCAAATTTGATATAATTGCATCATTACTATGGGTAAGTTAGTTTATAAATATTTATTAAACACTTACTATGTATCAAGCACTATGCCAGATCCTAAAAATACAAGAGAAGGCAAAAAATAGTTATTTGACCCCCTAGTCTAATGAGGAGACAATATATAAACAGTTATATATAATCAATCTATGTAGAGAATAAGTTAGAAATGATGAGCAGAAGGAAAGTGCTATAATTAAGGAGGACTGGGAAGGGGAGATTGTAAATGGGATTTGAAGGAAGACCAGAAAACCAAGAAATAGAAATGAGATAGGAGAGAATTCGAGGTATGAATGAGAAATTTCTTCATTCTGCAGGCAATTCATCTTCAAGTTAATAGTCACAAGGAGAGTAGCCCAGAGAGAGACTTATAGGACTTGGTCAGTATCACACAACCAGGAGGCACTTTTTCCACTGAAGAGAGTGATAAATTTGGAAACAGAAGTTAAGTTTGAACCTCATTTTTGCCATTTAAAAGCTTTGTGATGTCAGAAAATTATATAACCTCTGTAGTCCTCTTTTCCTCTTCATTAAAAAGAAAGGGTTAAATTATATGGCTTCTAAGGTTCTTTTCATCCCCAAATTTTTGATATTATATACAGGGACTTCTATACTATGAGGCCAGGTGTCTATCTACTATACCACCCTGCTTCTCAGCATAACAAATATATAATATATATATATGTATATATATATATATATATATATATATATAAATTATAACATGTTACACTCTGGTAAAACACAAAAAATTAGAAGAAACTTCAAATCAGATAATTTTAGCCCTGAGAAACATGAGATACCATAGTAATCTATTAGGTGGCTTTTAAATGACAATTTATCATATCTCTCCTACAAAAAGTAGCACTTAAAACTTCAATTATTCCATCACAGATTTTCTCTAGAAATATAGTGCCCCTTGAACATAAACACACAGTAAATTATTCTTCACATTACTGTTGTCTTTTTTCAGATAGGGGAGAAATGACACTTAAGTTGGGACCCTGGGGAACCCTTGACAGTAAAAGGAAAGTTTGGAAATAGAATTTGATGAAGGGGAAAGATAATAAGTTCAGTTTTCTTCTTAAATAGTATTTTAATTTTTTTCTAAATACAGATAATTTTTAAGTTCATTTTTTAAATAAAATTTTGAATTTTAAAAATTTTCACTCCCTCCCCATTTTCCCACCTCAACAAGACAGTAAGCAATTTGATATAGGTTATATATGGGCAATTATGTAAAACCTATTGCCATATTAGTAATGTAAAAGAAGCAGTTTGCAAAATAATTGGTTTGAAAAAGAAAAGAATCACACAAAAAAAGTGAAAATAACATTCAGACACCATCAGTTTTTTCTCTGGATATAGATAGTATTTTGGAATTCTCTTAGATCATCTATTGCTAAGAAAAGCTAATTCAATTATAGTTGATCATCACCAATGTTACTGTTACTATGTAAAATGTTCTGATTCTGCTCATTTTACTTTGCATCAGTTCATATAAGTCTTTCCATATAATATTGAACTAATGAGTTCAGTTTTAGAATGTTAAGTTTAAGATATTCACCAGACAGCCAGTTCAAGATATTGGAACTGTGAGTCTGGACATCAGCAGAGATATTAGGGATAAATAAATATGAGAATAAATTTGAAATTCCTCAACAGAGAGCTAATAATTAATTCCAAGAGGGCTGATGAGATCGCCAAGTAAAATAATTTAGAGGGAGGAACAGGCCTGTATAGAACCTTGTGGAATACCCACAGCTTTTTAAAATTGAATTTCTTTTAATTTTAATATTTTTTCCTTAGGGATATACAGCAAAGCTGTTATTTTATATCATATTTTTGCCAAAGTTATTCATTGTTTTGATATTATTTTTGCATTTATTTGAGTTTTTCTTTACAAACCATCACATCATACTAATGTCTTGCTCAATTCATATCCTATCATCAATAGAGATACTTTTGACTCTTCTCTGCTTCTATTCATTCCTTCAAATTTTTTCTTTCATTTTTCTATGTCCTCTATTACATATACATAACATTCTAGAACTATATCAATAAGTAAAAGTGGCAATGGACACCCTTGGGTTAGCCCTGAAAAGCTTATAGTATCTTGGACTCATTTTTAAATAATTCTCTCAGACTATCTTAGAGCAGTACTCCATGGGAGGGAAAAAACACCTGAAGGTTAGCCAGACCAAAGCTTTCTGAGCAGCAGGGTTACTTTACTTTACTCTCACTTATAGATGTTTTCTCTTTGAACATATTAAGAAGGGACATTTTCAACACATCTTTTAGTTTGAAACTCTTGGATTCCATTCCTATAAACAATGAAAACATCAACAATAGTTCTGGTTGAAGTTTGCACCTCTTACAACTCTATCAACTAATTGTGATATTCAACAAAAAGGAAAGAGGAAAGTAGGACAATTATCACAGACACATACAAACACAAAATTTAATTGGCTAAAGAGAATCAGGTCAAAAGTGATATTGTCATTAAATGGCATCAGCAATACAAATAATATTTGTCCTATTTCTCCTGTTGCTTGTTTGTATTTTTCAAATTCAAACCTTCCCTTTATGATTTTTGCTCTGTAACATTTCTATCCTTATGTTCTCCCCTTCTATTATGAGAGTTCTTTATTCTGTGATAAAACTAAGTAACATGACAAATGTTGTTTTATTTATTATCTAGGGAGCATAGCAACCTTCAACATAATTGTCCTTTATTTCTGCCACTAATCATAGTGTATAATTATAGAAATTAAAAAGAAACAAAATAGTCATGGGAGTTAAATAGGAATAAAAATACCATCATTGTCTCACAGTATCCTGATGACATTTAATAGCAAGATAAAGTCCTGACAAATAATCTTTGTTAAAAGAACTACATCAAACTAGCCAATTTCCAAGTTTTATAGAAACTATATGCTGGATTTTTTTTTTCCATTCTGTCTCTTGGTCAATCTTTTTATAATGAAAATAAATAAATGACAAAGAAAAAAATAGTGATGCAAAGAAGTAGGGCTCCATGCCTTACAAAACTGTTGCAAGACCAGAAGGACAACCTCCATATCTATTCAAATCTCTGACAGGGTTACACAGATCATAAACCTCAAATTTTATTTGCCTCCTAGCCTGCTACTTGACTTGTTTCATTATTTAATCTTATCATTCCAAGCTCTAAGAATACACAGAGATATGTTTGCTTTAATGAGGAAATATTTTATTACTCAATAAAATTTCAAACTATCTCTCAGTCGCCTAAGCTTAGAGATCTCACCAGTTCATCAAAAATTATAAAGTTAATAAACTGGGGAAGTATCTTTTCCCATTAGTAGTTACTCAAACCTCTTCCTATATGAAATCCTTCAATCTCCTAGAATTAAATAAATACTAATATTCAGAAATATTAATATATAATTTATTAATACTGAAATGAATAATAAAAACAGACATAGTTATGTTCAATATTTAACTGTGAGAATAATCACAAGTCCCTCCAAGCTTTCATTTTTTGAAAGATGACCACTCTTCCCTTGTGAGAACACAGTACCCACATTCATTTCAACCAAGATATCAACCAAAATCTCATTTCAAGATTCATATCATCCTTTAATGCAAATAAAAGTTAAAGTAGTTCCATTAAAAATATCCTTTTATATTTTTCCATCTTATTCAGGTTCTCTTGAATGTTCACTCTTAATAGCCTCACTCCAAAATGTTGTCTCATAGTTTTTTTTTTTTAATTTCTTTATAAAATAACAATTGAGAGGTCTCATAAAAAAAGTTTCTCCTAATTTTTTCCTTCATTCTTCTTTCTACAAACTCCTTATAATTCCTCACAGCTCAAAATTATTCCCTATATACTATCTGTAACTCCCTATAGAGAAATACCTCATAGCATGACATTAATAACAGCAATGTAACTCTGGCCTGCTATAATCTTAAAGTGGCAGCAATGATTTCTATATTATCTGTAGAAAGGTTTTTGAAACAATTGTTATAAAACTTGTATTGAAGTAAAAGTCTTATCAATTTTTTGCATCATTTTGGCCATAATTTCTTGAAGAATAATTTAGGGTTATCTGACTTCTTAGAAGTCATAATTATTTAATTACACTGAAGTATTATTATAACAAAAGCTCCTTCAATTTAATTGGTGTTTGTACTCCTTTTATCAACACAAATATCAACTCTCTTCTTCCAGGAATGCAAAAACTCTTAAGCTAGAATATCCTTCTCATCACAATCTTTTGATTATCACAGTGGCAGCAAGAGGCCAGAGCCAAAAATTCTATAGCCATAGTTTCCTTTGTAATCCTCTTCACTTTAATTCAATCCATTTCAAAACATAAATCTAAAAAGGACTCCACAAGCTAAACCACATAGCCAAAGTGGTCCATGAAACAAAATAACTTAAAATTCTCTACTTTAGATTAAAATAGAAAATGAGCAGTTATCCTTTTTGTAAAAATACAGCAAATTTAGAGGTCTAACAAGTTCATCAAAAATTATAAAGTTAATACATTGGGGAAGTATCTTTTCCCAATAATAGTTACTCAAACCTCTTCCTATATGAAATTCTTCAATCTCCTAGAATTAAATAAATATTAATATTAGGAAATATTATTTCCTTGTCATTCTGACAAGGATTTCAAATTATTTCTCTATTATAAAGAATGAGTTAGACCGAACATGTGCCCTCACTTGGTTTCCTTTGGCATAACCATGACTGAATATCTTTTGTCATTTTGCCAGTATTATATCTGAGGGCAGCCAAGTCTTACCTCCTCCTGAGCTTCCATGCGCATCCGGACATGACCCACATATTCCCCAAGGAGAGTCACAAGCCAGAAGAAGATGAAATCAAGATGTTCTGTATTGTGATGCTTTTCCTCAGTCAGCCTTGCCTTTCCCACCATCTGTAGTCACGCCCCTTATCCTCTTAGCCCACCTATCTTTTAGCAATTAACTTTGTATTAATATGAGGAAATCAGAAAGACAGTGGAGCTCACATCCTGATAACAGAGCACACCTTGGGGCAAGCTGTTTTTTAGATCACTTTGAATAGCTCTTTTATCTGAGACATTATCAGTAATCTCATCAAGTCTCTGGAGTCTCATGTTTCTCAAGGGAACTGCACACAATACCTTCTTATCCTCAAGTCAAGACAAACTTCTTCTCAGGGTACCCGACTTTTTGGGCCCTAACATCATTTCTATCCCATGTTTTTGACAGATTTTCAATCTCTATCTATTATCTAATCTATTACCTTGACCTTTGCCTGAATGTGTAGAACTAAACCATGAGAAATGTCCATTCTTATCCTTTTAACAAAATAAGGAAAATTGTCTTCTCAGTGAACATGCATTTCAAATACTAAATACACAAAAAACTAGGGTTAGGGTTATTCAGTAATTTCCGTTGTCTTATTCTTCATAACTACATTTTGAGGTTTTCTTTTTTTTTTTTTTTGCTTTTTGTTGAGGCAATTGAGGTTAAGAGACTTGCCCAGGGTCACACAGCCAGGGAATGTTAAGTGTCTGAGACTAGATTTAAACTCAGGTCCTCCTGACTTCAGGGCTGGAGCTCTATCCATTGAGCCACCTAGCTGCCCCCATTTTGAGGTTTTCTTGGCAAATATAGGGGAGAGGTTTGCCATTTTCTTCTCCAGATCATTTTACAAATGAGGAAATGAGGCAAATAGGACTAACTGATTTGCCTAAGATCAAATAGCAAGCAAGTGTGTCAGGCCATTTTTGAACCCATGAGGATGAGTCTTCAGGATTCCAAGCCTACAGCTCTATTCACCTTACCAGTTAATTGCTTTTTCTACTAAATACAAAGACAAAAAAAAATTTATGCTTGAGTAAGCAAAATGACAGTGGCATGGTTTGTGAAGAAACCAGCTAATGTAGCTATATCAACATATCAACTCATCCTCTTAAAATACAAATACATATATAATATTAATTAAACATATCTAATTCTTTTAATGGTTCTTGCAATTAATTTCAACCATTTCAAAAACAATTAATGGGGCAAAGATGTTATCTGTCTTCTTTGGCAGAAGAGGTGAGACCAAGCTTTTAGTCTTTACAAAATTAACTTAGTTTAGTCATGGAAAGGACCATAGGGGAAACATAGTTTCTTTTTTTTTTCTTTTTTTTTTATTTGCAAAACATATACATGGGTAATTCCTCAACATTAACCCTTACATAGCTTTCTGTTACAAATTTTTCCCCCCTATTCCCCACCCCTCCCCTAGATGGCAGGATATCCACTACATGTTAATTATGTTAAAATACTTGACAAATCAAATATATGAATACATATTTCCACACTTATCATTGTTGTGCAAGAAAAAAAACATATCTACACAAAAGACATATCAGATAAAGGAAACATAATGTAAGCAAACATCAATCGAGAGCATGAGGACGTTATGATGTGGTCCACATTTCACATCCCTCTCTCTGAGTGTATATGGGCTTTCTACAGTGAACAACTGGAAGTGGTTTGAAACATTTCATTGTTGAAGAGAGCCATGTCCATCAGAACTGATCGTCATATAGTATTGTTGTTGCCGTATATAATGATCTCCTGGTTCTGCTCATTTCACTCAGCATCAGTTCATGCAAGTTTCTCCAGGCCTCTCTGAAATCGTCTTGCTGGTCATTTTTTACAGAAAAATAATATTCCATAATATTCATATACCATAATTTATTCAGCCATTCTCCAATTGATGGGCATCCATTCAGTTTCCAGTTTCTAGCCACTACAAAAAGGGCTGCCACAAACATTCTTGCACATGTGCGGCCCTTTCCTTCCTTTATGATTTCTTTGGGATATAAGCCCAATAGAAATGCTGCTGGGTCAAAGGGTATGCACAGTTTGATAACTTTTTGAGCATAGCTCCAAATTGCTCTCCAGAATGGCTGGATCCGTTTACAGCTCCACCAACAATTCATCAGTGTCCCAGCCTTCCCACATCCCCTCCAACATTCATCATTATCTTTTCCTGTCATTTAGGAAACATAGTTTCTTAAATTGTTTAGAAATCTAGAAAGAAAATGTCATCATTCTATAAATAGTTTGTAAATAAATAGTAAGTCTTGATTTATCTTTATAATCTGAATAGAAAGAATGCAAAAATATTGTGATACTTTATAGACATCTTAGAAGTTGTAGTTATAAAAAGATTTTTTACAGTTGTTTAGTTATTAGTTGTCTCTAATTATGTGATCCCAGACTCCGTGGACCATAGGGTTCATGGAGTTTTCTTGACAAAGATACTAGATTGATTTGCCATTTCCTTCTCCAAACAAGGTTAAATGAGTTGCCCAAGGTCACACAGCTAGTAAGTATCTGAGGCCAAATTTAACTGTCTTCCTGACTTGAGATCCATCACTGTAACCATTGAGTCAACTAGCTGCCTGGTCTCATATTACAGAGTCTTTATTACTTTAATAAAACATACTTTAGTACTTTTGCTTTTCTAGAACAAAGCTTTATTAGGAGTTGTAGAAACTAAATGATCCTTGTCAAAATAAATAAAGGAAGTTCATCTCAGAATTTCACATCTTTGATTTTATAATGTTATTTTACAATGTTTGCCACCATTCATTTGCACAGTTTAGCTCTCAGTGTCTGACTCCCAAGTCATTAGTGTGAATTAGTATCATATTAAGTATGAAGACAGATATATGGAGTCATTTTAAAAGATAATTTATTCTTAGGAACAGATAAGAGGGGTAATTTATCCACTCCTAATTTTAACAGCTCTCACAATTAAGGCAAGTAGGTGACAATTATGTTTTCCTGAGTGTTACTTAAGGGTGGGGGCTGGAGGGATAAAGGCAGTAATAGAGCTGCTATTGCAGTAGCATTTTAAAGTCACTTCTCTATTACAAACCCAGAGTGATTTCAAATCCAATGTAGTAGAAAATATCCTAAATTGGGAGCCAGGAGACTGTTCTTTTTTGGCTTTTATCACTGTGTGACTGAATGAAGAACAAAGGGGAAAAAAGCATTTGTTAAATCCTTTCTATGTACCAACTGTTGTGCTAAGTGTTGTGGATACAAAGAAAAAAAGTTTTCAAGGTTCTTCTTCATCTCTCAAATTCTGATGATAGAATTTATATAATGTTTTATATATGCTAATCTTATTTGATCTTCACAACAATCTCACTAGGTGGATTCTATTACTACCCCATTTTTTCAAATGAAGAAACTGAGGTTTAGAAATGTTAATGACTTGCCTAATGCCTGAGGAACAATTTAAACTCAGCTCTAAATCCAAGTCAAGCACACTATCTACTATGTCACTTAGAAGCTTCTAACATTGCCAAAGGTCCTATTTAATTCAAAGGTCCAAATGAGATAATAGATTAGAAAATGTTTATGTCCTCTAAATGTATTATTTTTATACATTGTGAATAGCTAACATGGTTGAGTTGAGATGAAAACAACAAAGAAAAACAGCAATTTCACAGAGCAGGTTCCTTATATTTTCCTAAACTAGCATATTTTATATCCATACTTCTTCTGTGTAATGAATTATTTGGCTAAGGATATTGATTCTACCATAATATATTGTTAGGAAGAAAAGAGTTTTCAATTATGGAAATGATTCAGGAATTGGTACCACATTCTGAAGATAAAAATTTGGAGAAAAAGTTATTTAACAATGATCCAAATAAAGCATATTTACCAGAATTTAAACATATAATGGTATGTAATAATTAATTGGGCTACAAGAGGAGAAAGAAAAATAAAGTAAAAATTTAAAATAAGCAGAGCAAAACTATCAGCAAATATAACACACCAAAAATATTAGAAATAGGAGTATATAATCTTGAGAAACTACTGAGGTGGGCCTATAGAGAATGGAACCTTTTACTCCCCTGTTCTGTACTTAGGCAGGTAGCTTAGATAAGGTTCACTCATAATGGAAGTTGGTTTCTAATTAGAGAGATTAGGCTCCCCTTTCTCAAATGCCTCATCTCATTCACCTCCCCACCCTAACCGAAAGAAAAAAGAAAAAAAAAAGAAGAAGAAGAAGAAGAAGAAAGTTGAAGTATTCAGTATTCTATATAAATCAGGAATGGAACAGGTAATATTTCTGCAACACACAAGAGGAATGATAAATACATGCATGTTAGAACACATTAAACAAGATTTTGTGATGACAGTAAACTATTGTTACAATGTGCTGGAAGACTGACATGTAAGCTCATCAGATCATACAGTGATTTTTAGTAATGTTAATTAGGAATTTCACCTTTTGATTTGGCTCAGCATTGTCCTTACAAGTCTGCTTATAAAATGGCTAGGTTTCCCTTTAAGTTTGTGGTCATCTTTTTTACTGGAGCAGTTTCTGGGAATCCCTCCCTTATTTCCATTCAGCTCTTACCTCTTGCTGGACCTCTGCTTATTGAAAGAGTACTATTGAGAGGGAGGGAAGGAAATAAACCTTTATATAGTGCTTACCATGTGTCATGCACTGTACTAAGCACTTTTACAAATATCTCATTTGATTCTAGTGAAATTTTCCTTTCTTTCTCTCACCCCCTTTTCTATGGTACCTTTAAAATATTATGGCAAGATAAAGGACAACAAAAATAAAGAATTTAGAGAAACAACAAAACACTTTTATGAACTGATACAGAATGAAGCAATTAAAATCAAAAACAATATATGCGAAGACTAACAACGTAAGTTAAGATACCATAATGAAATAAAACTTGGGCCAATATAATGGACAATTCTAGTTCCAAATTTCTAAAGTTAAATACAGTCTTACCTTTCTGGTAAGAGAATAAATTTCAGTTAACAAAATGTAAACTACAAAAATTAGAAAGTTATATGTACATTTTGCTTAGTTTTCCTTAAGTGATTTTTTTTTCCTTTTTAATGGTAAAATTCTATGAAAATGTATTTTTTGCCAGGTGACTGATACATCAAAACAAAATGTATCAATTCTTTTTTAAGAAATAGCATGTCTTTACCTTGCTTTCGGAGATGATAAGAGGTGTTTTACAGCCACTTAATGCTTCTCTCTTCTCATGTTGATATAATAGACTTTAATAAGCACTAGATGAATAGGTGAATCATTGATTAGTCTTTGAAAGTAGTCTAAATTAACATCAAAGCAGGTCACATTTGAGACAACAATTTCAAAGAGGGCCTTTTAATTAGAGGCTCTTATCTTCATTGTACATAATAAATGACCTAAAAATCAGTTTTTGAATGGGTAAATTTTTAAAATTATGGCAAACTTTTTGCATTATTAGATTCTGTCTGTTTGATTTATCTTTAAAGAGGAAAAATATATTAAAAACAGCCAGAAAGTTGTGGTAAAATTATCAGTCTTAAGGGAATTATCTCATAGTCTAAATTTATGATAAGAAAAAATGAGTAACTTTGTTTCTCCTCCTCCATCCATTATACAATGGATTGTATCCTGTAGAGAAATATTTTGATATTTCCCCAGAATGATTGATAATACAGAAAGGCGTGTAGTAGTATTTAAAACCAGCATGTTTATAATTTTTAACTCTTTACATATTAACAATGTATTACCATTATAATTACATTTTATATCACGATGATTTCAATGGTTAAAAAAGTATTAATGAGATAGCTATCAGTTATGTAGATGAATGAACAAAAGGATATAAAAACACTTGGAGAAAGACAAAACCCTGAAAATAAAGGGGAAAATGAACCTCAGGTTTTTATAATGAAAATGGATTCCTTTTTTTCCAGGGGAATACTATAATCAGTAGGTGAAACTGAAATGAAAAGAAAAATAGTCCAGGTTGTAGCAAACCTAGATAATAGTAGCCAAATAGAAGCTATTAGGAAATGACAAACCACTCATCATTACTGAGGTCACTGAGGATTAATGCTACATACACTTTTAGAAATCTGTACATGAGAAAATATTGGAAAATAAGATAAGAGGTAGGTAGCTTCATGAGAACATATCTTTACAGGAATAATGAATTCAGTACCAACAATAGATGTTTTTGAGGGACTCCTAAAGGCAGGGCACTAGACTAGATTGGTAAGGACATAAAGATAAAAAAGGATAAGATAATTCCTTAGACTGGAATTTAAATTTTTCAGCAATATGGCTTCTATTTCCCTCTCTAGGCTTATGTCATATTTCCCTTCTTCATGCATTCCCCATTCTAGTCAAACTGGGCTGACTTGCCAAGCACAATGTTCCAACTCCCACATTTGTCTTTGTACAAGTGGTCCACTACCATGCCCAACATACATCCCCAATTTAACTCCATCCTATAAATACTTGAAATCTTTCAAAGCATAGCACAGGTACAATTTCCACTATGAGAGTTTACCTGATTCTTTATTACTCCCTCAGTCTTGAAATTATTTCATATTCACTTGTCCAACTTCATGAGGGCACTTAAAATTTTCTCTTTATATCTCCAGCACCTAGAACAGTGTGCTGTTGCACAGAGTCAGTGTTATATAAGTAGTCATTGGATTAGATTTCATTGCCATCTTTCAAAGATCATACCCTTGGTATTTCCTTCAGCAGCTAGATGGTGCAGTATGTCAGACAACCAGTCTAGAGTCAGGAAAAACTGAGTTCAATTCCAGCTTCAGATATTTATTGGCTGTGTGACCTTGAGTAAGTCTTAATCTCTTTCTGTCTCAGTCTCCTTATTTGTAAAATGAGATAATAATAGTATCTATCTCCCAGGGCAATTTTGAAGGCAAAATAAGACAATATTTGCAAAGTACTTAGCACTATGGCTAGTGCATAGGACATGCTTAATAAATACTTCTTTTCTTCCTCACCCCATAATATCCTTTCAATTGTTAAATTTCACTGTTTCTAGCTTCACAAAATCCAATTTATTCTCCACACTCACACAGCTACTATTTTAGTTGAGGTCTTATCAGCACCTCTCACCTAGATTATTGCAATGGTCTCCTACTTTGTCTCTCTGCCTCAGCTCTTTGCCCATTCCCACTTACACATTACTATCTACACATTACAAATAAAATAATTTCCCTTCAATCACAGATCTCACATCACATCATTTGCTTTATAAACTCCAATGGTTTTGCCTCTGGGAGATTGTATGTATGTGTGTAAGTATGTGCATATATGTATATATGCACATTTGTGTATATTTCTATATTTATTTTTAAATCCCTTAACAGATTGAATGCAATATATCTTCCCAGATTCATTGAACATTACTCTCCCTTTGATATTCTGAAATATAATCAAATAAGCTTTCTCTCTGATCCTCATATTTGATATGCCATCTCTGGCTGTCTCACATATCTCAAAGCATTTCCATCTTATTTCCCACTCACCTCCGCACTTCCTTTAAGACAAAACTTGAAAGAGTTTTTGAATGATGCATTTCCTGATTCATCCAATAGCTAGAGTACTCCTTCCCAAACTGCCTGGCATTTAACTACTTTGTATTCACTTTTTTGTTTCTGTTGTGTATATTTACATATGTAATGTCTTTTGTTAGAATGTAAGTTCCTTGAAAGTAAGGATTATTTCATTCTTTATACTTATATTTTTAGAACTTAGCACAATATCTAGCACTTGGTAAGTGCTTAATAAAGGTTTGTTGATTCAAAGGATTCCCTCAGAAAAAGTTGCTAGTGAAAATAAAAACCCTCAAAATAGTCTCAAACAGCAAACCAATGAAGCTATGAATGCATCTCTTTCCAGAAGCATAAATCAATATAAATGCTTAGGGAGAACAAATTTGTTCTACATATGATAGAATGCAAACAAATTATATATACATATCAAAAATGGAATATTGTGACAAAAAAGTCATCTCATTTACTGTTAGTCCTGCATAATCCCCTAAAATACTTCCGCATGCATTATTTACTCAAAATATAGTCATATACATTTAACAAGAATTATACTAAACATCAAGAATTTTCCAGACCTGAATTTTCCAAGACATCAAACTAGTCAGTCAACTGAATGTCTTGTAACAACAATAATCATGTTAATAGAGAAAGCAGTCTTATATGAGAGTCATTGTGGAAATAGGATCAACAAGATTTGGCAACTGAATGGGATATGTCAGCATAAGGTGGGACCAGGTAAAGAATCATACACACAAACAAAATTTGATAAGATTACATGCCTAAAAAATTGAAAGGATGATGTTTCCCTTGACAGAAATAGGGAAGTTCTGTTTTAGACATAATTACTGGACTTGGAGTGTCTATCTAACATCGTCTATCTAACATCTAGTTGGCATATATACAACAAATTGGTAATGTAGAATTGGAGATCAGAAAAGAGACTAGATGTTACCTCATTTCAGTCTAACAAGAACACTGGGAGAAAGATATAATTATTAATCTGGGTTTTTCAGATGAAGAAACTGAGACTTATGTGGGTTTGCACAGTTTATGTCTGAGACAGAATTCAAACTCAGAATTCCTGACAGTTCCAGCACTGTCTCATTCTGCAACCTATCTGCAAAGAATAAGTTAACTGAGTCCACAAGAATTGATAAAGTTTAGCTAATAAAGAAGGGTTTGAAGAGAAAAAAAGAGGCTTTAGATGAGAACCTTGATGTGGGTGATGAAAAACAACAGAAAACAAAATGAGAAAGAGCAGTTCACAAAACAAGAAGATAATTATGAGACAGCAGTGTTGAGAAACCCAGAGAGCAGAGTATCCAGGAGAAAAGCATGAATAAGCAATTTTAATCTAAGCAATTGCTTATTAATCATCATCTTGAATATTGTTTCCACCAAAGAACTCCAAAATATCAGCAATTCAATCAGAAAACAATGAAGCTAAAAGTTGAAATTAATTTAGAAGAGAATCATTGGAAATAGTAAGAATAGAGGATTATGTCAGAAAGCCATTAGGAAAGCACTTGGAAGACTATCTTTTGGAATACAACCTTTCTCTCTATTGGTTCAACTCACAGGCTTTTCAGATTCAAAAATATAACTTGTGAAGTTCCTATATCATGAATGGTACCTCGGGTCCCAAAGGCAGCATACCATTCTATCTGATCTCTGGTGGTTTTTCTTGCTATCATGCTGCTGGTTGGCCATCTTCACACCTTACTACTGCCCTTTAACCTCAATCTCCAGTCAGGTATTTTAGCTCCTATTCTGGGAAAATGTCCTCCTGACTGGAGATCTTCTATATATAGTTCATTCAAGATCCACCATTCTGCCTTCTGCCCAGTTATCTTCATGATTTGCTGCTATACTGTGTGCATCTTCCCCTACTCAGTTCCCCTTTTCATCTCCAGCACTGAGAAAAGTAATGTCAGTACTGATTGGTAAAACAAAACAAAACAAAACAAAACAAAAAAAACCACCAAATGTCTTATGATCCATCATCTCCATGGTTACTATTGCTCTCTATGTGTGGTCTTCCACTACTATAATATAACATACTTAAGAACAGGGACTATCTTGTTTTTTGTATTTGTGTCTCTAAAACTTAGTCCAATGCTTGGCACATAATGCTTAATAAATGTTCTTCCCCAACACATATATTAATTTTAATTATATTCATCTTAATTTGTGCTTCTCATAGTTAGGCCCTTGTTTAGGTTCTAGTTTCTCAGTGAAGCATGGGCCATCAGGAGCAGCTCCAGAAAAGAAGGCTAGCTTAACTTTTCTCAGTTTATAGCTATTCTTTATTATTACACACTTCAATTTTGTAACTGAATAATTATATTTTGACACCCCAGGTATCTATAAATTCATTAATATTGAGGACTTCCAAGCTGCTGTGGTCAAAATAATCCATCACTTTTTAGCCAGCCCTCTATGATAAGCCTTTTCAAACTTAGCCAGACTAGCCTTCAAAGGACAGGCATGTAATCTATCCTCAGATATATAGTTGATTTTTTTTTTCCTGGTAGCTTTCTAGGGCCTGAGCTAGTTTGGCTTATTATACAAAAAAAAATCTAGGTTACTTCCATACTACAAGAACAAGACAATGGAATTAGTGGAGAAGTTAGTATACATTCCTGAAAATAATGAAACTATGTTTCTTTTTTAAAAAATTGATAATTCATAAATCTGGGATAGCTAGGAGCTGACACAGTAGATAGAGTATTCTACCTGGAATCAGGAAGATATGAGTTCAAATCCAACCTCAGGTACTTACTAGCATGTGACCCTGCCAAATGACTTAGCATCTGTTTGCCTCAGTTTCCTCATCTGTAAAATGGAAATAAAATAACACCTACCTACTAGAATTATTGTAAGGACCAAGAAAGATAATATTTGTTAAGTGTTAATACAATGCCCCATATGCAATGGGCAATGTGTAAATATTAGCTATTAGTATTATTACTTGATACCACCAAGAGTCCAAAGTAGTAAAATCTAAGTGTAAGAAAGGAAAACTACCCTAGTTATTTTTATTTTTTAAATTATGAACTTAAATATTAAAAAGACTACTTCCACACACACAAGAGAACAATAATATTCTATACAAAACTGAATGTCTATTTCTTAATGTTTACTTTACTATATATTATAATAAATTCTTCATATTACTTTTAAATTGTCCTGCTTGTCTGTTTCCTTTTGATATTTCTTGTATTTACTTCTGTGAATTTTAAAAAATATGATGATAGTCCTTTTTTAGCATCATTATTACTAAACTCTCCTCTCTCCTCTGACAACCTACCATTAACCAAGAGAAAAGGAAAAAAAAAACTTGTAACAGAAAAAGCCTAGGCAAACAAAACAAATCCAACCAGGGGGCATGTCTAAAAGTGCATATTTATGCCCCTCATTTCAATCACTTCTCCATAGGGAGGTGGTTAGCATGCTTCATTATCTCATGTGCTATTTGTCTTATTAGGTTTTAAAATCATGACTTTATTGCGGATTCACCCTGTAACTTCTCTCAGTAACTGACTTCTCTTGCATTGAACTAATCTTCACCTACCCCTATATTCGGATATGCTTACTTCAGAAAATTCCTTCTCATGGCTTGTCCCTTTTTTCCTATGAAGTTTTTTTTTTTTCTGTAGATTCTGCTTTGTGGAACCGACCCTGCTGATCTTCATTATCTTTCTGGCCCCAATACATATCAAAACCACTTTCATTCCTTTTTTTGTATATTTTCTTCTCACATTACAACGTAATCTTAACAGAAGCCAAGAAGTGCCCCCCCACTTTTTTTTTGCTTTTATTTCTGTGTTTTGCTTTTATTTGTGTTGCCAACACTTTGCATAGGGTCTGGTACATAAAAAATTGATTAATAAGTATTTATTTTCTTCTTTTTTCCCCTTCTTTCATCATCAGTTTACTGGAAATTTGATTGGTCAGAGCTTTGATGAAAATTCTTGTCTTCCAAAATATATATATTTTTTTCTTTTCAATGTTGTTGTCTTTGCAATCTCCCCTTGAAGATCAACAATTCCATTTTATCCCTGATTATTCCCTTGTTGAGTTTGATGTATTTTTGTGTCAAAGTATATATTTGTGTGTGTGTGTGTGTGTTCATTAACACACTCCCCCATTCCTGCTTTTATTTTTGCATATTCTTCTCACATACACTGAATTATATGAAATAGCAAATTTGGCCATCTTTCTATACTAGTGTACTCATCATTTTATCCTTTCTTTTCTTCAAACCCTCCTAGGAGACTTCTGTTTTTCTTATTTAACACCTTAAAATACATTCAGGCTGGGGTTTTTTGTTTGTTTGTTTTTTGTTTTTCTGTTTCTTC
This sequence comes from Myrmecobius fasciatus, assembly GCA_023553655.1. Classification (NCBI taxonomy): domain Eukaryota; kingdom Metazoa; phylum Chordata; class Mammalia; order Dasyuromorphia; family Myrmecobiidae; genus Myrmecobius; species Myrmecobius fasciatus. Next base: position 198,613 of record JAJPUD010001653.1, on the reverse strand, counting down.
TCCCGATTAGAATATTAGTTAGCTCTATATCATCATATAGCTCTTTCCAGTTACTCAAATAAATTTAACTTTCTGAGTTTTTCTAGAGGCATGTTTGGGTCTCAAAACTCCCCCAGCTGTTTTTTGTTTTCATCATTTTCTGAAAAAGCTTGAAAATCCACTATTTCACTAAATATGTTCTCCATTTATTTTCCACTCTCTCTACTTATAAACCTATATACGCAATACTGTAGGGGAAGTTATTCTTGTTTGTATTCCTATGGACCTTTTGTCTCTTGGGAAATGATCTTTTCTCATTTGTAGTAGAAATCATCAGACTTTGATGGTTGCTAATTATGTGAACTGCTTCTTTCTGGATGCTAGAAGTATTTTTCCCCCTTTAGTGTGAGAGTTCTATATTTTTGGATATGACATTACTGTGACTTTTTTTCTTTTGGCTTTCCTTTCAGCAAAAGATCGGTGGTTCTTTTAATTTTTACTTTGTCCTGTGATTCTCAAAAATTTGGACAATTTTAACTTAGGGTTTTTTTAAAAATATAGTTTACTTAAAATATGATTTTCTGGAAGTTTAAGTATTCTTTTTTTTTATTTTAAGCTTTTTATTTGTATAACATATGTATGGGTAGTTCCCCAACCTTGATCTTTACAAAGCTTTCCAATACAAATTTTACCCCCAGTCCCCTCCCCTCCCCTAGATGGCAGGAAGTCCACTACATGTTAATAATGTTGAAATGCTTGAGAAGTTATGCAAGAAAAATCCTATCTACAAGAAAAAAAAAAGAATCAGAGAAAGGCAACACAATGCAAGCAAATGTCAATAGAGATCATGAAAATGTTACGTTGTGGTCCATATTTCATGTCCCTCTTTCTGGGTGTATATGGTTTTCTTCAGTGAACAACTGGAACTGGTTTGAGACAATTCTTTATTGCAGACAGCCATGTCCATCAGAATTGATCATCATGTAATACTGTTGTTGCTGTGCATGATGATCTCCTGGTTCTGCTCGTTTCACTCAGCATCAGTTCATGCAAGTCTCTCCAGGCCTCTCTGAAATCGTCCTGCTGGTCGTTTCTTACAGAACAATAATATTCCATAGCATTCATATACCATAATTTATTCAGCCACTCTCCAATTGATGGGCATCCCTTCAGTTTCCAGTTTCTAGCCACTACAAAAAGGGCTGCCACAAACATTCTTGCTCATGTGGGTCCCTTTCCCTCCTCTAAGATCTCTTTGGGATATAGGCCCAGTAGAAACACTGCTGGGTCAAAGGGTATGCACAGTTTGACAACTTTTTGAGCATATCTCCAAATTGCTCTCCAGAATGGTTGGATCCGTTCACAGTTCCACCAACAATGTATTAGTGTCCCAGCACTCCCACATCCCCTCCAACATTCATCGTTAACTTTTCCTGTCATTTTAGCCAATCTGACAGGTGTGTAGTGGTATCTCAGAGTTGTCTTAATTTGCATTTCTCTGATCAATAGTGATTTGGAGCAACTTTTCATATGACTAGAGATGGTTTTAATTTCATCATCTGAAAATTGTCTGTTCATATCCCTTGAGCACTTATCTATTGAAGAGTGGCTTGAATTCTTATATATATGAGACAATTCTCTATATATTTTAGAAATGAGGCCTTTATCAGAACCATTAAATGTAAAGATGATTTCCCAATTTGATGCTTCCCTCCTAATCTTGTCTGCATTTGTTTTGTTTGTACAGAAACTTTTTAACTTACTATAGTCAAAATTATCCATCTGGTGTTCAATTAGGAGTTCCAAGTCTTCTTTGGACATAAATTTGTTCCACCTCCACAGGTCTGAGAGATAAACTATATTACGTTCCTCTAACTTGCTTACAAAGTCCCTCTTTATATCTAGATCATGAACCCATTTAGATCTTATCTTGGTATGTGGTGTTAGGTATGGGTCAAGCCCTAATTTCTTCCACACTAGTTTCCAATTTTCCCAGCAGTTTTTGCCAAATAGAGAGTATTTATCCCAAAAGCTGTGGTCTTTGGGTTTATCGAACACTAGATTTTTAAGGTTAATGCCTAGGTTGTCCTGATAACCTATCCCGTGCCACTGATCCACTGCTCTATTTCTTATCCAGTACCAAACGGTTTTGATGACCGCTGCTTTATAATATAGTTTTAGATCTGGTACAGCAAGGCCACCTTCATCTGCCTTTTTTTTCATTAATCCCCTTGAAATCCTTGACCTTTTGTTCTTCCAAATGAACTTTGCTACTATTTTTTCTAGATCTGTAAAATAATTTCTTGGGAGTTTGATTGGTATGGCACTAAATAAGTAGATTAGTTTGGGTAGTATTGTCATTTTTATTATGTTCGCTCTGCCTACCCATGAGCACTTAATATTTTTCCAATAGATTAGGTCTGATTTTATTTGTGTGGAAAGTGTTTTGTAATTTAGTTCGTATAGTTTCTGACTTTTCCTTGGCAGATAGATTCCCAAATATTTTATCCTATCATCTGCTATTTGGAATGGAATTTCTTTTTGTATCTCTTGCTGCTGAACTTTGTTGGTAATATATAAAAATGCTGATGATTTATGTGGATTAATTTTGAATCCTGCAACTTTGCCAAAGTTGTGAATTGTTTCTAGTAGTTTTTTAGTTGAATCTCTAGCGTTCTCTAAGTATACCATCATGTCATCTGCAAAGAGTGATAATTTGGTTTCTTCATTACCTACTCTGATTCCTTTTATCTCTTTTTCTTCTCTTATTGCTAAAGCTAACATTTCTAATACAATATTAAATAGTAATGGTGACAGTGGGCAGCCTTGTTTCACTCCTGATCTTATTGGGAATGGTTTTAGTTTGTCTCCATTACATATGATGCTTGCTGATGGTTTTAAATAGATGCTGCTGATCATTTTAAGGAAAAGCCCATTTATTCCTATACTCTCTAGTGTTTTTAATAGGAAAGGGTGTTGGATTTTGTCAAAGGCTTTTTCTGCATCTATTGAGATAATCATATGGTTTTTGTTAATTTGGTTCTTAATATAATTAATTATGCTGATAGTTTTCGTAATATTGAACCAGCTCTGCATCCCTGGTATAAATCCTACTTGGTCATAGTGTACTATCCTGGGGATGACTTTCTGTAATCTCATTGCTAAAATCTTATTTAAAATTTTTGCATCAATATTCATTAGGGAAATTGGTCTATAGTTTTCTTTCTCTGTTTTTACCCTACCTGGTTTAGCTATCAGCACCATATCGGTCTCATAGAAGGATTCTGGCAGTATACCTTCTGTCCCTAATTTCTCAAATAGTTTGTGTAGTATTGGAATTAATTGTTCTTTGAATGTTTGGTAGAATTCACATGTAAATCCATCTGGCCCTGGAGATTTTTTCTTAGGGAGTTGGTTAATGGCTTGTTCTATTTCTTTTTCTAATATGGGACTATTTAAATAATTTATATCCTCTTCTGTTAACCTCGGCAATCTATATTTTTGTAGATATTCCTCCATTTCATTCAGATTTTCAAACTTACTGGCATAAAGTTGGGCAAAGTAACTCCTAATTATTGCTCTGATTTCCTCTTCATTGGAGGAAAGTTCTCCCTTATCATTCTTGAGACTAACAATTTGATTTTCCTCTTTCCTTTTTCTTATCAAATTAACTAAAGGCTTATCTATTTTGTTAGTTTTTTCATAGAACCAACTCTTAGTTTTATTTATTAACTCAATAGTTTTCTTATTTTCGATTTTATTAATTTCTCCTTTTACTTTTAGAATTTCCAATTTGGTATTTAATTGAGGGTTTTTAATTTGTTCTTTTTCTAGTTTTTTTAATAATAAGCCCAATTCATTGATCTTTTCTTTCTCTATTTTATGCAAGTAAGCATCTAGAGATATAAAATTGCCCCTTAAAACCGCTTTGGCCGTATCCCACAAATTTTGGTATGTTGTCTCCTTATTGTCATTCTCCTGGATGAAATTATTGATTGTGTCTATGATTTGCTCTTTCACCCATTCATTCTTCAGGATTAGATTATTTAATTTCCAATTACATTTTGGTTTATTTTCTCCTGGCCTTATATTGCATGTGATTTTTATTGCATCATGATCTGAAAAGGATGCATTTACTATTTCTGCCTTTCTGCATTTGATTTTAAGGTTTTTGTGCCCTAATACATGGTCAATTTTTGTATAGGTTCCATGGACTGCCGAGAAAAAATAAACTCTCTACTGTCTCCATTCAACTTTCTCCATAGATCTATCATACCTAACTTTTCTAACAATTGGTTTATCTCCCTAGTTTCTTTCTTGTTTATTTTGCAGTTTGATTTATCTAATTCTGAGAGAGCAAGGTTGAGATCCCCCACTAGTATCTTTTGGCTGTCTATTTCTTCTTGCATCTCTCTTAATTTCTCCCCTAGGAATTTGTGTGCTATTGCACTTGGTGCATATATATTTAGTATAGATATTGCTACATTATCTATGGTACCCTTTAATAAAATGTAGTTTCCTTCCTTATCTCTTTTGATTAGATCTATCTTGGCTTTTACTTGATCTGAGATAAGGATTGCTACCCCTGCTTTTTTTTGTTCACCTGAAGCATAATAGGTCCTGCTCCAGCCTTTTACCTTCATCCTATATGTGTCACTATGTTTTAGATGTGTTTCTTGTAGACAACATATTGTGGGATTCTGGTTTTTAATCCAGTCTGATATCCGCTTCCGCTTTATGGGAGAGTTCATCCCATTCACATTCACAGATAGAATAACTAATTCTTTATTTCCTGCCATCTTATTTACCCAAGTTATGTTTTCCCCTTTCCTTTCCCCTTTCTCCCTTCCCCCCTCCTCAGTACTTTGCTTTTGATGACCCTCTCCCCCAAACAATACTGTACCCTTTAGATCCCCTCCCCCTGTTTTTACTCCTTTCCCCTGATTCTTCTATTTTCCCTTCTATTAGTTTGTCCCTTACTTTTCCTCCTTTCCCTCCCACTTCCCTCTAGCAACAGACAAGTTTCTATGTGAAATCAAATGTCTGATATACACTTTTAGAGCCCAACCTGATGAGAGTAAGATTTACACAGTGCTCGTCTCCCTCCCCTCTTTCTCTCAATTATATTAGGTTTTCTTTGCCTCTTCAAGTGATTTTACCTTGTTTTTACCTCCTTTTTTTTTTTAGATCTTATTTTACCACTTTTTCCCTCTTTTCCCCAGTATGACAACCTTTTCCCCTCTAGTTCTCTTTTTCATATTATCAAAGTAATATTTAGTTAATTATACCCCCAAACTTTGAGTATCCCCCTAGTAAAAATAAAGTTCTCAAGAGTCCTTTCCTTTTTACCTTTTTATGCATCTCTTGAGTCCTGTGTTTGGGTGTCAAATTTTTTGTTCAGATCCGGTCTTTTCATTAGAAATAGGTGAAATTCAACTATATCGTTGAATGACCATCTTCTTCCCTGGAGGATAATGCTCATTCTAGCTGGATAGGTTATTCTTGGCTGTAATCCAAGTTCCTTTGCCCTTCGGAATATCTGGTTCCAAGCCCTTCGATCCTTCAGTGTGGAAGCTGACAGATCCTGACAGATTCTAATTATTGATCCTCGGTATTTGAATTGTTTCTTTCTAGCTGCTAGCAGAATCTGTTCCTTGGTGCTATAGTCCTGAAATTTAGCCACGATATTCCTTGGGGTTTTAATTTTGGGGTCTCTTTCAGGAGGTGATCGGTGAATTCTTTCAATGGTGATTTTGCCCTTTGATTCTACAATCTCAGGGCAGTTTTCTTTCAGGATTTCCTGGAAGATAGTGTTTAGATTCTTTTTTTCATCATGGCTTTCAGGAAGTCCAATAATCCTTAGATTGTCTCTCCTAGATCTATTTTCTAAGTCAGTTGTTTTTCCTAGGAGTTATTTCATATTTTCTTCTAATTTTTCATTTTTTTGTTTTTGTTTGACTGATTCTTCAAGTCTTAGTGAGTCATTCACTTGCATTTGTTCAATTCTTATTTTTAAAGTGTTGTTTTCTTCAATTACCTTTTTAAGTTCCTTTTGTAACTGGCCAATTTGTTCACTGCACTCTTTTTCCACTTCATTAATTTTATTTTTTAATAAATTGGTGTCTTTTTCATATCTCTTTTGCAGAGCATCATATCCTTCTTGCAAGATACTGTATCCTTCTTGCACTGATTTCAGTTTATTTTCCCATTTATCCTCCAGCTCTCTTTTGAGGTTCTTTATGCAGTCTTCCAGAAAGGCCTTTTGAAACGGGGACCAGAGATGGTCCTTGCTGTTTTTTTCTGGATTTTTGTCTAAAGAAACCTCTGTATCTGAGGTCATTTCTTTGCCTTGATAAAAGCTGTCTATGGTGAGAGCTCTCTTTTGCTTCTTCATCATTTTTTTTTTTTTTTTAGACAGAGTGGATATCTCTTTAAGGTAGGGGAAAAAAAAAAAAAACCTCGGCTGAAGACGCTTTGCCCTGGGGCACTTCGGCGAGTTGATTCAAGGTGCTGGGCCGGTGGGGGCTAGGACTAAGTCCGAATTACTCCTTCAACAAGGCAAGTCTGCCAGAACACCTGTCCCCAATCAGGGCAGAGTGTCCCGAGTGCCTCAGATAAAATCCAGGTGTTTGGAATTTGGAGTTTGGAGTTTGGAATTTCTTCCATGATGAGCTGAGCTGAGTCCCACCCTCACTTCCGGCCTGCACAGGGGTCGTCTATTTATCTCTCTGTCTGAGTCCGACTAACCTGATATGAAGTTCTCCAGAGAGCTGTGCCCAAATATTTCTGAGTTCGTTGACTTGAAGATCAGTTCAGAGGCTTATTTTACTGTTGATTTGAGAGAAGATTGGAGGAGAGGCAGAAAGTCACCTTTTCACTCCGCCATCTTGGCTCCGCCCCTCAAGTTTAAGTATTCTTAAAACATCTTATCATGTAGTCCTATAATAATGGTTTAATTACTAGTACTTTTTTTTTCAAATCACCATATACATAGATATATATGCATACAAATAAAAACATAACTAGGTACATATACATGTATACATGAATACATGCGTGTGTTTATATAAAATATGTATACGTGTTCATATAAATGGAAAAAGTATATTTCTTAAGATTCATTAAATAGTTGAGGAAGAAGGAATATTTATTCACTGTCCTTTTTTGAAAAATCATCTTATTTTAAATTTATAAAATAAAGCATTTCCATAACAAAGTATAATAAAAAGATGATTGCATAAACTGCCAATCTACTATATATAACCTGCTATTCCTTTTAAATATATAATAATGTTATTATGTAAATTTCTTTTTCCCTCCCCCAAACTCTAGAGATGGCTTCTATCAGACACAAATATATATGTGTGTATGTGTATAAATGTGTGTGAAATCATTCATACTCCTATTTACCAGTTATTTCTCTGGATGCAAACAGCATCTTCCTTCATATGACCTTTATAGTTAATTTGGGTATTTTGACTTATTTACTCAAATGTTGTTCTCCAAATATTGCTGGTACTATATATAACTTTTTCTCAGTTCTGTTCATTTTACTCTTCATTATTTCATGTATGTGTATTCATGTTTTTCTAAGATTATCAAGCTCATCATTTCTTATAGCACAGTAGTATTTTTAATAATATAACTTGAATGAGTTTGCTATGATTCTCTCTCCCAAAAACTTGGAGGCTCATGTTCCCTAAAAGCTTATAGGGACTCTTTTCTCTAATGCCATCCATCATATTCAGCTATCATTTGCTAGGTTCCTCCTAATTGTTTAAAGTCACTGATTAGCACCACCTGTTTCATGTCATTATTTAATATCAGATAGCTTTTACAAAAGAATATTTACCTCAAAGATATAACCAAAATAGACATTCAAATATTTCTCAAATGTGTTGGTAGCATAGTACCCACCTCAGCCTCTGGAAGAAAAGGTGCAAATTTATTTCAGTTGTCAATAAGTTCATCCCAGATGCAGTTAGATGAGTCATTCCATTAGACTACAATCCCAAAGGTTATTCTTGAAGATTTCTCCTTGATCCTTGGGACAGAGATACTGTACTGACTGCAAAACCTGGCCAGAATTCCAAATCCAGAGTCCTGTGGCTCATTTCTTCAAACAAATTTATAGATTGTACTCACTAAGTAGAATAGATAACAACAAAAAGCCCATTTGGGAAAGGACTATAAATGCTCAGCAGAAAAGAATGAAATAGGATCTTCTCTTTTATAGCATAATATTTTGGATGGGGGAAAGAATAACTGAGCTCCTTCAAATGCTAATAAAACAAAGAGATGGCTGAAATTGACTTGGGTTTTTTTCAGGGAAATCTAAATGTTCCACCCACAAAATCAATTAAAAAGGATTCTTCTCAACAATGTAGTTAGCCAACCAAACTAGTCACAAAATTGCTATTACTAATAATATTGATAAAAATAATAATATCAACCATAATAATAATAATAATAATAATAACTACCATTTATAAGAATCTAACTTGTGCAATACCCTTTGCATGTGTTACCTAATTTGATATTCACTACAACTTGTTCAGGTAGATAAATACTATTATTACTCTTATAATAATAATAATATCTAGTAAGATAAGGAAACTGAAGCATGGTAAGTTTAAGTATTTTGTCCAGGGTTACACAAATAATAAATATCTGAGATAGTCTTCATTCTCAGGTCTTCCTGAACTGCCTCTTATCCATGTGTGCTCTACTATAAATCTAATATACCTTTGCCATCTACTTCCTTTACTTCTACTCTAAGACACAGAACACTTCTAGAGAATAAAAAAAATATTTGCTTAACTGGCTTCATTTAAAAATAGATGTGTTATCTAATTTCAAATGCCACCTTATTGATACACAGAAATCCTTTTATTGATTTACTTCTAATAAACTTCCTATACAGTAGCTTTAGCAGATCTCTCATTTCTTCATAGTCTTAATTCTATCTTTATTCCTCTTTTTTTCAGTACATGACCTCTTATTCTACAGCAGATAACCTCTTATTCTACAGAGGAGAGTGAGCATATCTAAAGTGATACTTCTTATAAAAGCCTTTCCCTATTTCCCCAATTGTTGCTTTCTCCTTTCTCCCCCCAAATTACTTTGCATATTTAAATTACATGCATATATGTACATATATACATATATGTACATATATACAATATGTACACATATATGTGTATATACATATGTGTGTATATACACACACAAACATACATACACATATACACAAAACACTAGAGTCAGGAAGCTTTGAATTCAATTCTGACCTCAAAGACATATGTGTGTAGATATATAGACAAACAGAGATATAGATATGTATATACATGTACATACATACGTATATATATAGTATTATTTATCTGTATAATTATTATATTTCCCCCATAAAAATTTTAGTTCCTTGAAGGCAGGGGTTGTCTTATTCTTATTTTTAAACTTTCATTTCCTAGTATAGTGCTTATCACATAATAGCCATTTAAATGCTTATTAAATTGAATTGCCAAATTCAATGATTTCCCCACCATGTTTTTATCTTCTTAACCACCCTTCCTACTAGTTATACTCTATCCCCTTACTTTCTGTGAGGCATGATCCTCCTTGTTTTTCTCCTATGTGTTTGACACATCCTTCTCAGTCTCTTTTGATTCATTGTCCTCTTCCTACCCCCTCATCTAGGTGTCCCCCAGATTTCTGCCTTTACCTCTTTTCTCTACTTTTTCTAAATTTTCTCATATGGTTTCAGAGATAAATTGATAGCAGATGACTCAATGTTGGTTGATTGATTAAAATTTTTCTGTAATTCCTATTGCTGTTTTAATTTCCTCCTTTTCAAAACTGATTTTAATCGTATTCCACAAAAAAGCCGTCCTTCCTCCCAATTCCCTTATTTTGCTCAAAAGCAATATCATTTTCCCAATGCTCCAATTTTCAGTGTGATCTATAACTTTTCCTCATTCTTTACCCTTTCACTCAATTGTTTAGACTTATCAGTTCTACTTCCACAATACTTTTCATATTCATACTTTCATCTGCATTTATATTTTTATCATATTTCAGATTCTCATCCACTCTCACTGGGACTGTTGTCCAGTCTTTCAGGCTATCTCCCTTCATCCATTCTGTCCTCTCTCCAAGTTAACTTTTGCAAAACTACCAAATGTCTTTCTAATGCATAAGTCTAATCACATAATTTTATTATTAAATATATACGTATATATATGTATATTTCTATTGATATTGATATCTCCTGCTTTTGGAGTAGAATACAAATTTTTTAGTTTTGTATTTTAAGTCTTCCACCTTTCTTAATGGAAAAGTATGGAAAACTAGAAAGTAATTTTGCAGAAAACAGATTTAGATCATTTTTTTATATGATAGTAATCTTGCAAATAGAAGGCAATTAGGTGACTCAGTGAGTACAGCTCTGTGCCTAGAGTCAGAAAGACTTAATTTCAAATATGTTTAGATACTCAACAAGCGTTGTGCTTCTGGGCAAATCACCTATCCTACATTTGCCTTAATCCATTGGACAAAGAAATGGGAAACTATTCCAGTATCTTTGCCAAGAAAATCTCATGGCTGGTATTGGTGTGCTGTGGCCCACAGGGTCATGAAGAATGAGACATGAATGAATGACTGAACAACATCTTCAAGTTATATATGATCTGTAAATAAAAAACTCACACCCTAAACAAATCAGGAAAAAAATATGAAGTATGGCTAGTAGAAAAATTCTAAACCAAATAAATGTAGAAGAAATTGCAAATCATAAAATAAACAATATTGACTATGTAAAATCCATGTGTTTATACCAATAAAATCAATGAATGCAGACTTAGGAGAAAATTGGTAGAGTGGGAATAAATATTTGTTTATAATATTTATTTTATCTTTATAACATTATATTATAATAAAAGTATGAAGAATTAGCACAAACATTTAACATCAACTATTCCTCAATAAATTGGTGAAAGCTTATTAGTAAAATTTTCAGAAGCACATTCACAAACTATAAATGACAACATGAATATATGCTTCAAATGACTGATAGTGAGAGAAATGAGAAATAAAACAACTTTTAAAATTCACTTCAATTCTGTAAAATGGGGAAAATGGCAAAAGATGAAATATTCAGCTATGGATGGGAAGAGAAACACACTGAACAATTTGATGTAGCCATGAAGGGACATAATCATTTAGAATTATGCTTGCAAGTGGCTAAATCGTACATAAACTTTGATCAGTAGTGGATGTATGCTCTATGGAAATAAAATAGGTAAAGGTTCAATATATGCCAAACTATTCATAGGAGCACTTTTTAGGGTAACAGATTTCAAAACAGAGTGAATATCCATCAATTAGGAAGTGTTTGAAAATATTATAACATGGTTATAATGTTATATTATTTTAAATAGAAAATTCAGAGACATATAGGAAGATGTACATGATATGAACTAAAGTAGAATAAGAAAAGCAGAACTCTTAAGAATCATAAACACAATGATATGAACTACATAAATAAAATAATCACTAAAAGGATGCCAAACTCAATAATTTTAAAAAGTGGAGACTACAAAGAACCAATATCAAAATGCAACTCTCATATCATAGAAATAAAGAATCACTAGTTCAGTATAATGCTTACTTTGTCAGATGTACACACCATGTTGGATATTTTTGTTCAATTATTTTTCTTTGATACAAGGTAGAACTAAATCTGGGACAGGGTGGAGGTTCAAATTATTGTGCTATAAGGATAGAAATAATCATTTAAACATTTAAAATGTACATATTTTTAATTCAAAGATGTAAACTTTGAGGGAGACAGGTTGAACCAGATAAAAAGGCTTCTTGGCAGTCCTTGAATTTTATCTCCTGACTGAACACACACCTACTAGTCAGAATCCCTGTTTCTATAATTGGTTTTCTACTTTTGTTTCAGGCCTTTGAATTTCAATGCTTTGAATAAACCATGATACCAACCTTATCTGGTCTTTTGGTTTATGCTTGAGTGACTCTATTCAGACACCATTGCAAGCCCTTTTTTCTGCTCTCATGCAAGACCAATTGGTTTTTCCTTAGGTGAGCTATAAAAATTACAATAGCAAGAACATCCACCATGGAAAAACATGGATAGCCAAGAAAATAGGTCATCTGAGAGATGACCCAAAAAAGAGGAAAAGCATCATATACCAGTATAATAAACACCAGGCTGCATTATAAAACTCAGCCTCATCTGTTTATCTCTCAATCAATAGGCATTTCTCCCTCTCCTTAGTTCTTGACTACCATTAGTGTATAAGTTACATAAAGGCACTTTTTCTCCTTAGGGCAAATGCCTAGGAGCAAGAATTTAGGACCAGTAGTTATAAATACTTTAGTCACTTTCTTCATATGTTTCAAAATTACTTTTTAGAATGGATGTACTGAATCATAGGTCTCTTGATGTCTATTCATGTGTCTCTCTCCACCACTTCACCAGCACTGATTGTTTCCATCTTGTGTCATCTTTGCCAATTTTATGGCTGTGAAATGAAAATTCAGAGTTATTTTGATTTGCATTTTCCTTTGATACTTATGATTGATAATAATCTTTCTGTTGTCAATAGCTTTCTGATCAGCTTATATTATTATTTTTCCTATCAGTGCACTGAAATTTGGAGTTGTGAAATGAAATTAAAACTCCAAGTAAAAATCACTGTCAAAGATATACTGACTTTCTGCTTTGGGTAAATCAAATAAATTGTCACAGTAATAATAATAATAACTAGCATTTATGTATCACTTTAAGGTTTACATAGCACTTTAAAAATATCTCATTTAATTCTCACAACAATGCCATTTTACAAATGAGGAAAGTGAGGGTGAGAGAAGTTAAGTGATTTAGAGTCACAAAGTATTTAAAGTGAAATTTGAACTCAGGTCTTCCTGAGTCTAGGTCTAATACTCTGTCCTCTGTGCCATCTAACCAACTCACATAATTTGAAGTTTTAGAGCTCATCTACTACGTTGTACTTATTTTCAGATGAAGCCCAGGGAGATAACTTTAAAGGCACATAAGTACTCTAATAACGTGTATAGTACTAGCATTTAAATCTCTTTCAATCCCAAATACAGGAAGCCCTTATAACTCAACCAGTTTACTTAAGCTTACAATCTTATATTATTTTCCCTTCCAGGAGAAATTCTAGACAGAACACTTTATTACAATGACAATAAAGCATATGCTTCTAGAACTTAGTGATTCTCTTTAAGATCTCTCACTGACCTAAAAAAAGTTCAGAGAGCCTTAAGTTCAAAGGCTTAATTGACTATAATTGTGCTGAAACGGAAGAGAAAGCATGAGGAGAAGGAAAAGAGAAAATGATTATCTGGTTACAGTCCTGTGTCCAGAATAATATTATTTTCCAGTATATTTATTGAAAGCCAACAAAATTTTAAAAAAAAAAAAGGTTCATATCTGGCCAACATTCACATGTTCCACACATAAGCAGAAAATGGGGAGTGGCGAAGGTGAAATTTATAGCAAATTTGTCTGATAAAGGCCACATTTCTCAAATAATTAGAGACACGAGTCAAATTTATAAAAATATGAGTCATTTATCAATAGATAAATGATTAAAGGACATGAACAAGTAGTTTTCAGATGAAGAAATCAAAGCCATCTATAGTCATATAAAATAGTCTAAATAACTTGAGTAGAGAAAACATATTAAAAAACAACTCTGAAGTATTAGTTCACATCTATCATATTAGCTAATATGACTGGAAAGAAAATGATAAATGTTGAAGGGAATGTAGGGAAAATGAGACATTAATGCAGTGTTGGTGGAATTATGAACTTATCCTACCATTCTGAAGAGCAATTTGGGACTATGCCGAAAGGACTACAAAACTCTGTACATCCTCTGATTCAACAATACCACTAATAGGATTAAGTGTAATTTTAAAAAATAAAAAGGAAATGTTTATAGCAGCTTTTTTAATGGTAGCAAAGAATTGGACATGGATAGGATTCCCATCAATTTGGAAATGGCTGAACAAGTTATGATATATAATTTCAATGAAATATTATTGTGCTATAAAAATGACAAGCAGGATATTTTCAGAAAAAATGAAAAGACTTATATGAACTGATGAAAAGTAAATTGAGCAGAACTAAAAAAACATTGTACACAGTGACATCAATACTGTATGATGATCAACTGTGAATGGCTTAACTATTCTCAACAATACAAAGACTTATGGAGGAAAATATGTTCACCTCCAGAGAAAGAACTGATGGAGTCTAATTACAGATAAAAGCATATTATTTTTTATCTTATTTAATTTAATTATTTATTATGTTATTTATTTTAATTTAATTAATTAATTTTATTTATTTTATGTGTTGATGGTTTTGTTTTGGGGTTTGTTTTCTTTCATCTTGCTTTGCTTGGGGTGGGGAATGGGTTGATCTGTGTTTTCCACAACATAATCAATGTAGAAGTGTGTTTTGCATGACTTTATATCATATTAATATATCAATATTTAATATATTAAATCACATGCCTTCTTAGGGAAAGGGGAAAGAGGAAAAAAATTTGGAACTTAAAATTTTTAAAAATTGAATGTCAAAAATTGTTTTTACATGAATTGAAGAAAAAAAATATTGAGTTAGCCAGACTGGGTTATGAAAGACTCTATTATTTACCTGAAGGTGTCCTGACTAAGTCTTGGTTCACAATCAGGGTCTGGCTATCTGATTTGCAACTGTTTAACATGCTTCTAGACTATTCTTAGGGTCAGTGACAGACATTAGGAAGAAAGCTAAGCTCTGCTAACATATCCTTTAAGTACCCCTATAAGTCTTTAGGCATAAATATAGTTGTGACTACACTTCCCTGGAGGAGAACATAATGCATGTGTGTGATCAATTGGCAGTGATCACACTGGATGTGTGGGCTGTGAAATGTCCCTGGATTCAGAGTTAAAAAAAAATTAAAATAAAAAATCCTAGCTTGTTAACTGTGTGTGTGAAAGACTTTGGAACAATCCCTTCATTTCTTTAGCCCTTATCTGAAACATGATTCCAAACATGTAGATTATGTCTGAAGCTCCTTCTAGCTCTAATGTTCTTTTTTTTTTTTTTTGCTTTTTCATGAAGCAATTGGGGTTAAGTGACTTGTCCAGGGTCACACAGATAGGGAATGTTAAGTGTCTGAGATCAGATTTGGTCCTCCTGACTTCAGGGCTGGTGCTCTATCCACTGCGCTACCTAGCTGCCCCTGAATTTGTTGTTTCAAATAAGTAGGAGAACTTTATCAGAAATGATAGTAGTATGCCCCTCAGGTCTAATGTTCTATGATTATGACTGTCTATAAGGTTTTCAGGAAGGAAAAGCCTCCAAATTTTCATGTTTATCTTATATGGATTTTTAATAATGTTCACGGGAAAGAACACTAATTTTTATTTTTGTATGCCCAACTCCTGGTATTTAATAAGTATTTAATAAATCCTGATGGATTGAATTGAATTGAATGATCTAATGAAAATAGGACTTTGAAAATTATGAACCATTATACAAATTAGTAATTTGTATTCATGGGTATGGACCATAGTATACATATCCATTTCTGGTCTCTTTGGAAAAAAAAGTTTCAGGGTTTTGCATGTTATAATCGTGTGTATAAATGTGCTAAGATTGAGCACAATCATGTTAGCTCATCAGAAACTTAAAAAAAAAACTAAAGTCAAGTTTCAGAATAGATTTTATAACATGCTTCTGGAATGTAAACATTTATATTCAAATTCCTAGATAAACAATCAAGTGTAAATATCATATAAAACATTAATAAAATAGTGCCTTTTCTTCTCTCTACATCATGTACACACGAGGCTTATCAAGTTTGGACGTGCTTCTAGGGAAAGCTAGATCTTTCTGTTTACTGCAGCACATTAAAAAGAGGACAAGAAGCTGACAAGAGTTATTTGAAAAGCCTCCCAGGGATTATGTTTCACTACTGCAGAGACAAGGAGAGTGCGGAAAGAGCTTGATAGCAGCCTATTTTCAAGGCAATCATAGAGTGGGATCCAGCAGGGGTTTACATCTGTTACATATGTGATAGCCTTCATTTCTAGAAACTGTCAGCTATGTAATCAAACACATTTTCACACATCAGGGAAGGGCTCCATATGGCTCATGTACTGCCAGTTACTGGACACAATCCTGATAGGTACCACGTGGCAGTTATACATTTTAAAGGAGGCTAATAAGTAAGCTTTGACCAAAATATGCTTAAAAACAGAAGTTAAAAATAGTGCTTTAAAAATGTCACAGACAAATTATCACCTCTCCTCAGAAAGTACCATTATGCTAAAAATTTTCATTATGTTACATTGTTACATTTGTTATATTATGTTATTATATTTTCCTTCATGATTTCAGCCAAACCAGCCTTGTTGCAACTTGTTGCCACTATATGACATTTTATCTCCCTTTCCTGTGCTTATATACAAATTCTCTCTGGAATACACTAGTGCCTCATACACTCCAAGACAGGGATGTCAGACATGAAGTCTGTGAGTTACATCTGTGGGAACCTGATTAAAATGAAATTGAACAAGGAATGGAACCAGCAAATTAAGGGAAGCCATCCAATTGAATTGTACCAACATTCCCCTCCAAAACAGTTTAAAAATAATAATACCTTGAATGAGGAGCTAGAGTCAACAAAAGTTTGGGACAAGACATTTTTCTAGCCTAAGAAGTCAGCAGAATAAGTCTTTGAACCAATAAGGAAGCCTCTATAGAGCACAAACAGGTGGTGGTAGCAAAAGCAATTAAAGCAGCAGCAGCTTCATGGTCCAGAGAGAAGGAATCAGAAAAGTGATCAGAAAGAGATTATAAAAAACACTTTGCTAGCACTAAGTACAGCTGGTCCTGATAACAATTTTATTGCTCATACACAGTTCCGGATTATAGTTCCAAGACAAAAAGTACAATTAAAATCTGATCTGAATTGCAAAGCAAAAAGTGCTAGTACTTGTGGCTAAAGGGGAGAAAGAGATCTTACTAGGTAAACACTAGAGTATAGAACAGGAAGGTAATGTCCATATTTCTCCCAGGATCACACTCCCTTGAAAGCACCAAAAACTTGCAGACCACCAGATTAGCTTTGAAAAGAGTAGCACAAAAAAAGTCTGGGCCTTGGGATAATGACTCTTTACCCCAAAATGGGCAAAGACCAACTTTAACATAAGTTTAAAGTCAATAAATAGACTGGAAAAATTAGCAAGCCACAACAAAAACATAGTCATAAAAAGCTACTACAATAGCAAACAAGAACAAGACAAACTCAGAAGAACATGGCAATATGAAAACAATTATAAATAAAATCTCAAAGAAAAATGTTCATTGAACTCAAGCCCAATAAGAATTCCTAGAAAAAGTAGAAGAGGAAAAATTGGAGGAAAAAAAAAAGAAATGGAGAGATGCAAGAAAATTATGAGACATTATAGAATTAACAGATTGATAAAGGAGATTTAAAAATATTTAAGAAAAAAAATATTTGAAAAAGCATAATTGGTCTAATGCTAAAAGATGCACAATTCACTGAAAAGGAGAATTCCTTTAAAAAATAGAATATGTCAAATGAAAAAGGAAATACAAAAAAAAAAGGAAGAAAAAGAATTCCTTAGAAATTAGAATTGGGCAAATGAAAGCTAATGACCAACTGGACATCATAAAACAATAAAATAAGGTTAAAAGAATAAAAAATAGAAGAAAGTGTGAAATATTTGATTGGAAAAATAAGTGTCTTAGAAAACAGATTGTGGAGAGATAATTTAAGAATTATTGGTGAGTACTTGATAGAGCCTAGACATCATTTCTCAAGAAATTATCAAGGTATCTTGGATCTAGAGAATAAAGAAGAAATTTTTAAAAATCCATTAATCACAACCTGAAAGAGATTCCCAAATGAAAAGTCCCAGGAATATTATATTTAAGAGATCCCAGGTCAAAGAGAAAGTACTTCAAGTGATCAGAAAAAAACAATTCAAATTTTGTGGAGCCATGAACCAGATCACCCAAGATTTAGTGGTTCCCACATAAAAGAAGCAAAAAGCTTGGAATATGATTTTTAGGAAGTCAAAAGAGCTAGCTAGGTTTACAACCAAAAATAGACCTACCCAGTAAAATGCAGTGTAATCCTTCAGGAGGAAAATGAATGTTTAATGAAATAGAGGACTTTCAAGCATTCCTGGTAGAAACATTAGAGCTGAATAGAAAATATGACATTCAAACATAAGACTCAAGAGAAATATAAAAAAGTAAGCCTGAAAGAGTAATATATGGGACTTAATAACTTTAATAATATTTAATAAATATAAGGTACTTAATAAAGTTAAAGAATTTATTTAAATGGGAAGATGTTATATATATATACATATATATATAACTAATAAGAATTTTAGCATTATTGGGGCAGTTAAAGGGAATTTACATAAATAGAAAGGAAATATGTGTGTTGATTATGTTGGAATGATCTCCAAAACTATAAAAAACAAAGGGGAAAGAAAGAGGGATGCATCGAGAAAAGGATGAAGGAGGAGGTGGAATGGGGAAATTTTTCTCACACAAAGAAGGCAAGGAAAAACTTTTACAATGAAATGGAAAATAGGGATGGGGTGGTGGGTAATGTTAAAATATCATACTCAGAATCAGTTCAAATAGGAAAGTATGTTTGTATACATAAATATTTGTATATACATGTGATATATATACACTACATATGTGTGTATACATATATGTAAATATTTGTGTATATACCCACATACATACATGCATACATAAATAAACATATATACACATACACATTCAATTTTTCCAATAGGGAAAGAAGAAGAAAAGGGAATAAGAGAAAGGAGAGAGCAAGGAATGATGTAACTAAAGTCAGATTAAATGAAACAAGGTTAAAAGTTAAGTTAGAAGCTAAATAGAGTTTTGAAGAGGGACAGGATAAAAAGAGACAGAGGAAGAAATAGAAGAAAATGGGATGGGAGGAAACACATTTAGTTATAATTGTGAATATGAATGAGATGAGCTCACTCATAAAATGGAAGAAGATAGCAGAATGGATTAGAAACCAGTATTCAACAATATATTGTATATAAAAGTCACACTTGAAACAGAAAGCCACACAAGAGTTAAAATAAAGGAATAGGGTAGAATCTAATATGCTCCAGCTAATTTGTTTTTAAAAGACAGTGGTAGCAATCGAGTTCTCAGAGAAGCATAAGAAAAGTATTTCTATTTAAAGGGGATAATTTGAAGAACTATATTTTCCTTTAAAAATTTATATAACTTTATTATATATTTAAAAGGAATAGCAAGTTGTACATGATAGAGTTGTAGTTTCAGGTGCAATTATCTTTTTTAATATACTATGTTATAAAAATGCTTGTTTTATTCTTTAAATTAAAAACAAAATATTTTTAAAGCTACCACAGACAATGAAATAATATAAAAAATTCACAGTAAGTTTTTCTGTTGACCTCATTTATCAAATACTGAGTATAGAATTGATTTTATAAAAAAAAATAAGAGCAATTTCCCAATTGATAAATGGTCAAGGGATATAAATGAATATTTTCAGAATACATGAAATCCATCTATAATTATATTTTTAAAAATTTCTAAATCACTATTGAAAAAGGCAAAAATAAAACAACTCTGAATACAACATATCACATCTATCAGAAATGACAATTACTGGAAGGGATGAAGAAAAATAGGTATATTAATGAACAGTTGGTGGAATAGTGGACTAATCCAACCATTTTGGAAAACAATTTGGAAATAGCCCCAAAGAACTATAAAATTCTACATATCTCTTTTTGTTGAGGCAATTGAGGTTAAGTGACTTGCCCAGGGGTCACACAGCTAGGAAATGTTAAGTGTCTGAGGCCAGATTTGATCTCAGGTCCTCCTCCTGACTTCAGAAATGATCCTCTATCCACTGCGCCACTTAGCTACACCAAAATTCTACCTATCTCAAAGGATATGTTGTCAAAGCTAAGTAATATCACTACTAGATCTTTACCACAAAGATATCAAAGATATTTTTCTCGATGCATCCCTCTTTCTTGCCCCTTTGTTTTTTATATTTTTTGGAGATCATTCCAACATAATTAACCCACACATTTCCTTTCTATTTATGTAAATTCCCTTTAACTGCCCCAATAATGCTAAAATTCTTATTAGTTGTATATATATATATGTATATATATATATATATAACATATCTTTACTACAAATTTATCAAAGAAAAACTAAAAGAATTTATATGAACTTTACATACAAAAATATTTATAGCCTTTCTTTTTTGTGGTGGAAAAGAAATGGAAATTGAGGGGATGCTCATTAGTTGACGGATGATTGAAAAAATTGTGGCATATGCTTGTGATGGAGTACTGTTGGACTTAAAGAAATGACTAGGAAAGTGGTTTAAGAAAAATATGGCAAAATCTGTGTGAAATGATACAAAGTGAAATAAGGAGAGATTATTATGCACAATAATAGTCAATGCTGTAATGATGATCAGTTGTATATATATATACTCTGATCAACCTAATGATCCAAGATAATTCCAAAAGATTTATGATGTAAAAAAAATGTCCTACAGATATCTTAAACTCAATATATACATTTTTTATTAAAGCTTTTTATTTGCTTAACATATGTATGGATAGTTCTTCCGCATTGACCCTTACAAAGCTTTCCGTTACAAATTTCCCCCCTATTTTCCTCCTCTCCCCTAGATGGCAGGAAGTCCATTACATGTTAATTATATTAAGATATTTGACAAGTAGAATATATGTATACATGTTTCCATACTTATCTTGCTGTGCTAGAACAATCGTATCTACATGAACAAAAAAAAATCTGAAAAAGGAAACCCAATGCAAGCAATCATCGATATAGAGCATGAAAATGATATATTGTAGTCCATATCTCATATCCCTCTCTCTGGGTGTATATGGCCTTCTTTACTGAACAATTGGAACTGGTTTGAAATATTTTATTGTTGCAGAGAGCCATGTCCATCAGAATTGATCATCATATAGTTATTGTTGTTGCCATGTATAATAATCTCCTGGTTCTGCTTATTTCACTCAGCATCAGTTCATGCCAGTCTCTCCAGGCCTCTCTGAAATCATCCTGCTGGTCGTTTCTTATAGAACAATAATATTCCATAACATTCATATACCATAATTTGTTCAGCCCTTCTCCAATTGTTGGGCATCCATTCAGTTTCCAGTTTCTAGCCACTACAAAAAGGGCTGCCACAAACATTTTTGCAAATATGGGTCCCTTTCCCTCCTTTAAGATCTCTTTGGGATATAAGCCCAATAGAAACAAAGGGTATGCACAGTTTGATAGCTTTCTGAGCATAGTTCCAAATTGCTCTGCAGAATGCTTGGATCCATTCACAGTTCCAACAACAATGTATCAGTGTCCCAGTTTTCCCACATCCCCTCCAACATTCGTCATTATCTTTTCCTGTCATTTTATCCAATCTGACAGGTGTGTAGTGGTACCTCACAGTTGTCTTAATTTACATTTCTCTGATCAACAGTGATTTGGAGCACCTTTTCATCAATATATACAAAATTAAATGTATTATCTTTTCCCTAAAATTGTGCTTTCTTCCTAATTTTTCTGTTACTTTTTAAAACATCATTATCCTTGCAATCATTCAGACTTGCAACCTCAACTATTAATTTTTCTCCCTTTCCCCTAAACTTTTGAAGCTGAGTAACTCTAGTTCAGCATATGCTAAAAATAATGGATCTTTGAGTCTCTGAATGGCCCATACTTTGACCTGATTATTAGATACTTCACAATAGAGAAACTCTTAGGTACAGCTGAATGTTTTAATGTCCTACTTACGAAGAGGAATTTTTGAGTCCTAAAAGAATCACTGAGTTTGACAGCATTCCCCTAGAAAGAAGAATTAGAACAAGTTGTGACTAATTCTGATTTCTCTTGCCTTGGAAAACTTCATGTAGTTCATCCTTTTGGTAACTCCACTATGTATCTAACAAAAATTTAATTAATTATTGTGTAATGGGAGGAAGAGATAATATAGTACAGGTGCTGACATGTCAAGGCAACACCCAATTCATCAAACATTTATTAAATACCCATTATGTGCCAAATATTGTTCTAAGCATTGGTAATATATAAAAAAGACCAAAAAAAAATCCTGTTTCAAAGGGGGAGATAACATGTAACTGCACAGATAGGAATATAGATAGATAGATAGATAGATAGATAGATAGATAGATAGATAGATAGATAGA
>JAJPUD010001653.1:145657-165855 GCA_023553655.1 Myrmecobius fasciatus | reverse complement strand
CAGAGAAAGAAAACTATAGACCAATTTCCCTAATGAATATTGATGCAAAAATTTTAAATAAGATTTTAGCAATGAGATTACAGAAAGTCATCCCCAGGATAGTACACTATGACCAAGTAGGATTTATACCAGGGATGCAGGGCTGGTTCAATATTAGGAAAACTATCAGCATAATTAATTATATTAATAACCAAATTAACAAAAACCATATGATTATCTCAATAGATGCAGAAAAAGCCTTTGACAAAATCCAACACCCTTTCCTATTAAAAACACTAGAGAGTATAGGAATAAATGGGCTTTTCCTTAAAATGATCAGTAGCATCTATTTAAAACCATCAGCAAGCATCATATGTAATGGAGACAAACTAAAACCATTCCCAATAAGATCAGGAGTGAAACAAGGCTGCCCACTGTCACCATTACTATTTAATATTGTATTAGAAATGTTAGCTTTAGCAATAAGAGAAGAAAAAGAGATAAAAGGAATCAGAGTAGGTAATGAAGAAACCAAATTATCACTCTTTGCAGATGACATGATGGTATACTTAGAGAACCCTAGAGATTCAACTAAAAAACTACTAGAAACAATTCACAACTTTGGCAAAGTTGCAGGATTCAAAATTAATCCACATAAATCAACAAAACACTTTCCACACAAATAAAATCAGACCTAATCAATTGGAAAAATATTAAGTGCTCATGGGTAGGCAGAGCAAACATAATAAAAATGACAATACTACCCAAACTAATCTACTTATTTAGTGCCATACCAATCAAACTCCCAAGAAATTATTTTACAGATCTAGAAAAAATAGTAGCAAAGTTCATTTGGAAGAACAAAAGGTCAAGGATTTCAAGGGGATTAATGAAAAAAAAGGCAGATGAAGGTGGCCTTGCTGTACCAGATCTAAAACTATATTATAAAGCAGCTGGTCATCAAAACCGTTTGGTACTGGATAAGAAATAGAGCAGGTGATCAGTGGCACAGGATAGGTTATCAGGACAACCTAGGCATTAACCTTAACAATCTAGTGTTCGATAAACCCAAAGACCACAGCTTTTGGGATAAATACTCTCTATTTGGCAAAAACTGCTGGGGAAAATTGGAAACTAGTGTGGAAGAAATTAGGGCTTGACCCATACCTAACACCACATACCAAGATAAGATCTAAATGGGTTCATGATCTAGATATAAAGAGGGACTTTGTAAGCAAGTTAGAGGAACGTAATATAGTTTATCTCTCAGACCTGTGGAGGTGGAACAAATTTATGTCCAAAGAAGACTTGGAACTCCTAATTGAACACCAGATGGATAATTTTGACTATAGTAAGTTAAAAAGTTTCTGTACAAACAAAACAAATGCAGACAAGATTAGGAGGGAAGCATCTAATTGGGAAATCATCTTTACATTTAATGGTTGTGATAAAGGCCTCATTTCTAAAATATATAGAGAATTGTCTCATATATATAAGAATTCAAGCCACTCTTCAATAGATAAGTGGTCAAGGGATATGAACAGACAATTTTCAGATGATGAAATTAAAACCATCTCTAGTCATATGAAAAGTTGCTCCAAATCACTATTGATCAGAGAAATGCAAATTAAGACAACTCTGAGATACCACTACACACCTGTCAGATTGGCTAAAATGACAGGAAAAGTTAACAATGAATGTTGGAGGGGATGTGGGAGGGCTGGGACACTAATACATTGTTGGTGGAACTGTGAACGGATCCAACCATTCTGGAGAGCAATTTGGAGCTATGCTCAAAAAGTTGTCAAACTGTGCATACCCTTTGACCCAGCAGTGTTTCTACTGGGCCTATATCCCAAAGAGATCTTAGAGGAGGGAAAGGGACCCACCTGTGCAAGAATGTTTGTGGCAGCCCTTTTTGTAGTGGCTAGAAACTGGAAACTGAAGGTATGCCCATCAATTGGAGAGTGGCTGAATAAATTATGGTATATGAATGTTATGGAATATTATTGTTCTGTAAGAAACGACCAGCAGGACGATTTCAGAGAGGCCTGGAGAGACTTGCATGAACTGATGCTGAGTGAAACGAGCAGAACCAGGAGATCATCATGCACAGCAACAACAGTATTACATGATGATCAATTCTGATGGACATGGCTGTCTGCAATAAAGAATTGTCTCAAACCAGTTCCAGTTGTTCACTGAAGAAAACCATATACACCCAGAAAGAGGGACATGAAATATGGACCACAACGTAACATTTTCATGATCTCTATTGACATTTGCTTGCATTGTGTTGCCTTTCTCTGATTCTTTTTTTTTCTTGTAGATAGGATTTTTCTTGCATAACTTCTCAAGCATTTCAACATTATTAACATGTAGTGGACTTCCTGCCATCTAGGGGAGGGGAGGGGACTGGGGGTAAAATTTGTATTGGAAAGCTTTGTAAAGATCAAGGTTGGGGAACTACCCATACATATGTTATACAAATAAAAAGCTTTAAAAAAAAAACAACAATTCAGTCAAATAATTGAAATTATGATTTGTAACAATAAAGTATAATTCACAATGATAAAATGATAGATACTTTAAATGTTGAAGTAACCTAAAATTGTCTTCTGAGCACTTCATTTTCCATCCAAGATTCTCTTAATACAATAGTCCAGCATTTTCTTACAATGCTTACTACAATTCTAAATATATATTCTTAATATTAAATGTTGATAGTCATTTAATGGATAGAAAAAAAGAAACACAGAAAGGTCAATTCAACAAACATGGATGAGTTTGAGAAACTATATGAGATTCTTGAAAAGTACTAAAATAAAAAGGATATAATCGCTTGTTTCTTAAAGTTTCCAAAACAGATGGGAAATCCAAAATTCACACAAATTACTATAATTTTTTTCCAAAATGTTATTATGCTAAGGCAAGTATGAGCAAAGTGTTATGTAAGTTTCAAGGGTGAAAACCACTTGAAACTGGATTCATAGAGCAGGGCTTCATTGTTGTTGGTCAGTCATTACACTCCAGTCTGACTCTTTATGTCAACAGTCAGGGTGTTCTTGGCAAAGCTATTTGAATGTTTTGCCAGTTGCTTTTCCAGTTCATTTTACAGATGAAGAAACTTCATCTTCATTGAAGAAGTATCATTTGATCTGCAGCTTGAAAAACAGATGGGATTCAATGGGCTTAGATATGGAAGGAGGGCATTTTCTAGACACAGGAACAGAATGGACACAATCAGAAGTTTTAGTTGCTTTATGAGTTGCACCATTAGATAAAGCAGAAAGTCTGGAAATAGATGTGCTTAGCAGAACAACTTTCCATAACCCATATTCAATCAAAAAGATGGAAATCTGTCTTGGGTGAATATAAAATGAAGGTCATGATGAGAGATTAAACTTGGAAAAAACAGCAACAACAAGGGTGTGATACCATTAAAGAAAACATGTACAATTCTTCTAAACATATTTCCATATATCATGCTGTACAAGAAAAATCAGTTAAAAAAGGAAAAATAATGAAAAAGAAAACAAAAAGCAAGCAAACAACAAAAAAGGTGAAAATACTATATTGTGTCTACACTCAATTTCCACAGTCCTCTCTCTGGATACAGATTGCTCTCTCCATCACTAGGCTATTGGAATTTAACCTATATTGAATTACCTGTTGTACAGAGAAGGGAGGAAGAGGAAAGGGAGAAAGAAAAATATGGAATATAAGGTTTTGCAAGGGTGAATGTTGAAAATTATCTTTGCATGTATTCTGAAAAATAAAAAGCTTTATTTAAAAAAAAAAAGAAATTACTCTGCCATTTGGCTCTTGCCCCTTCCTTTTACATTGACGCATTTCCCTGCACCACCACCAGCTAATCTCAGCAAATGAATTGATGTATATTATAGTTTTCCATATCTATAATTTAGAAAGGCCTCTGGGATCCTGTGAAAGCTCAAGCATTAGCTTTTCTATTGACTCCCTCGGAGTACTATATCAAAGAGTTCCAATAAAATATCTGTAGCATTCTTCTTAGCAACCTCCCAAATGCCACACAATAAGACTCATTCATCACAGTTCCTACGTAGTCTTGAAGCTAGCATAGCTAATAAATTTAAATACCATTACCAATCCCCAGAATTGAAATTTTATACAAATTCAGAAATTATAATTATCAAAATTTATTATCTTCAGGACATGGTTCTTAAAAATGATTATGTTCATATTTGTCTCTAGTTCCTGAATACCCACAGACACATGACTTTCTAACCTCCCAAGTCAATGGACATAGTACATTGTCCTGTGCTAGCACTGACAGAAATAATGACAGCAATAGTGGCTATATCATACAGAGACTTTGATGAACTAAGGCTTGTCTTCCTCTGTATCACCCTTACCCTTCCCAAACTTCAACAAAGTTATTGTATTTTAATCTCACTATCACCAAGTTTGTGACAGACCTGACTCGAAATGGTCCCTTAGTTAAAGTTGACAATGATAATGAAAAGAAAAAAATCATAGACAACCTAACAATTTACAAAGGGAAGTTTATTTAGCCACAGCATGGGAAAGATATTCAGCAAGAATGTAACACTGATTCAGTTTGATTGACACTGCTATGACCATTGTTCAGGAAATACATGTCAAGGCTGCCAGAGGAATTCCTGACTTCTTGTATTCTGCTTTTATATTTGGGCCACTAGGTAGCTATGTCAAAAATCTTGAGCCTTAGTCCTCCGGAAGAATTCTCAATAACTTTTAAGAACAAATTAACTTAAACTACATAGGATTAGAAAAAATAAGTCTGTCTTATATAGTAGAGACCCTAGTAGATATACCTCCGATCAATGTTCTCCAAATTGTCAAATCATCTGGCTTATTTTTGTCCTTCTTCCTAGTTGATCACTCTACAACATTTTATATTGTTGACCATCTTCTCCTATGGAACATTCTTTCCTCTTTTCATTTTCTTGAGTCTTCATTCTCCCAATCTTCCTATTTGTTTGATTCTTTTTCAATGTTTTTTGCTGGATTATACACTAAATGTGAGCATACCTCAAGGTTCCTGTCTGAGGATTTTTTTATTATTTTATTTTTGTCTCTATACATACTCAGTGACCTCATCAGTCTTCTTAGATCAATTATCTTTTACAGATAATTCTGAGAAAGAAAGAAAGAGAGAGAGAGAGAGCGCTTTTTAGTCTCTTGGTTTCTAGGTCTACATTATAAACTGTTTATTGAATATTTCAAATAAAAAATCATGTTAGCATCTCAAATTTACATATTCAAATGCAGAATTCGTTTTCTTTCCCTCTAAATAAATACTTTTTTTCTAGACTTTCATAGTATTGGCAAGAGTATCATCATATTTCAAGTTTCAAGTTTCAACAGGTTGGCAAATTTGATATCATTCTCAACTTTCCATTCTAACTCAGTTGCCAAGTCATGCCATCTGTAAATCTTCAACAGCTCTCTGAAAAATGAAAAAAAAATCATTTTATTTGGTTCTTTTTGTTTCAGTTGTTCATACTTTTAGGTAATGCATTGTCTAGTGAGAACAGAACTCAGAACAAAATGCTCGTTCATCCAATGGGCAAGACAAAAAAAAAATCTGATAAAACAAAACAGTCCCACTCCTTGTCTTCCCACATTTTTGATTTTTCCCCTCAAAAGAGAGAAAATAGGAAAGTTCAACTTAAACTTTTGAGAAGAATGTCTCTAAGAAGAAATGTTATCCTTTATCCAGCCACTCGGGGATCACATAGCAGAAGTCTCTTGTTAGCCAACTGCTTTTGCTTATTAATTTCCTCATATGGCTCTAATAAAATGCCTTTTTATGCCTTATCTTTCTACCTTCCTTTTTTGATGTTCCTTCCCATTTAGCCTCAGCCTCTTATATCCTCTCATTTCTATACTCCTGTATATTTCAATGCTCTAAATCAAAACCTTAGGACTCAGTAACTTCATTTTAAAAATTCCCTAAATAGTTTGTGAACTTAATAGTAATTTCAAGTCATATGTATATCTCATTTGTTTATGATTTTCTTTAGAATTTTTAAAAATTTGATTCTTTTTAGTTCTAAAATTATACTATGCAAACTAGTTGGAGAAAAACATACTTTGTAATTGTTCATTCCCAACAGAATCCTCCAACATATAACTGGAAACTTTCTCTGAATTTACATTTTTCCAGAGTACTTTCTCTTCCGTTTTAATCTACAACATTATTCAGAAACCCATAAGGCAACATCTTTCATCATTTGTAAGGTAATTCGTAAATACCACAGTTTCACAATTCATTTTCCATTTAAAACTGCCAAAATTCCTTCCATAAAGCTGTACTTCTTTATATGCATGTTTTAATAGTTTTTTAAGTCAGTTATTTTCTTATTCTTTTTTTAGACATCAAAATTTTAATTAACAATAATAGCACCAATAACTTACCTACTTTAACAGTTAATTTAAATATTTTCCTTTACCCAAAAGTACTTTTTCTACCATGTTAACACATGAAACTGCTGAAGAAAAAAAAAAACTTAGACCGATACACATTATTTTTCATCAGGGAATGAAATAGGATGGAAATGTCTTCTTGATAACATGGAATTGATAAGAGTTTGTGGTGGAAGATTAGTAAACTTATTGGAAATGAATGAGATAAAGATTACAGATGAAATACTTACACTTTTCAATTTGACTTTGAGTGACTTGGAAAAGTGTAAATAAAGCACAGAAGGAAGCTATAATGCTGATAAACTCTTTTTCCCAGGGATTTAATAACAATCTAATTTAGATATGAGAAGGTTGGATTAAACATAGGAAAACTTGCATATATAGTTAACCAAATGAAAGACTTAAATATGGTAGGCAAGGCCTATGTATATAACTTGATGGAAAAGAATTAGAAAAACTGGCTTGATACAAAACAGTGATTTGAATAAGAAAATTCTTCCTCTTTTCTATTCACAGGATAATTATAAGGTGAGACACATGTTTAAATGGAAAATTCTGTTCCCAGTCTCCAGAAGCCTGTTCATTACTAAAACTTTTTTTGTTGTTGTTATTGTTGTTGCAAGTTGAGAAATAAAATTAAAATATTGTTGGATGGAGTGAAACAGTCAGTGTGACTAGAAACTAGACTAATCCTGGAGTAAATGGCTGGTCATTAGAGGCAGAGAACCTAGAAATCTAGCCAGTAGCAAGCAATTAGAACTACAATGATCAGAGATGAGAGAAATAACTAATGTAACAAGTCTAAGAAACATTTATTTAGGCATGAACTAAGGAGCAAGAGAGTGAATGAAGAATTCTTGTAGCTATAGAAATCCTACCATTCTGACTGCAAGTAACTAATGTGTCCCACTCCTTTTGTTGATAAGATCAGGGAGTTAATTGGAAGTAAGACTAGTACCCCACTGTGACACATATGTGGAAGATTAACTGTTAGCCCTTTAAGAATGAGTGCTAAGATAATAACTGTTTTACTCCCATAGAATGACTTTCTTTAAATTTTGACTCAATGAGTTTGGCTTAATAAAAGAAATGTCAGTAAAGCTTCATGAATAGTGAGTTTAAATAGATCAATAACCAACAATACCCAAAATGTTGGAGATACGTGATAAGGGGTCACAATAAGAAGAGTTCCCAGAGGGATAAAATTATATAAATGGCATGTTTTCAAACTAGTACAGTACTACAAGTACGCCCAGTGAATACTAGAGGTATGTGTAAGTTCTAAAGGTTTTTAAAGCCTGACATTTAGAGATAGAGAAGTTGGAGGGGTGAGACAGTCACTTGCCACATTTTAATTTTTTTTAAAGTAAATAATTTTTAGAAAGGTTGGACCTGTCACTAATCATTTTGTGTAAACAGGTTTAAAAGTGAAGCAAATTGTGGTTCACCCAATGGCATTTTCAATTCAGAATTATAGATGTAGAAGGTGCTTGGTCAGTTACTTCTTGAAATTATTGGCAGGAATGCCACAAATGTTCTCTATTTCCTCCCTTAGGTGAGTTGAAACAACATAATAGTCTAAAAATCCTCATCCATCATTTTGATAGGACAGTTCAGCAGGTTTTTTTTAATCTGCTTATAATCTTTCAAGTGGGTTGAGAACAAGGCACAATAAAGCAAACTCCCACAGTCTTTCTAAAGATTTTTAAGTTTTTCTAACTCCCACACTCTTTCTAAAGATTATTAAACAATCATACCTCAAAATGGTGCTTATTCAATGTGCCATATATATTTTATTTGAGAAATTAATAATACTTATGTGCACCATCACCTCAGATCTGATTCAAATTACATTTCTGCACGGTTTTTCCAAAAAAGGACAGATCCTCTGGAGCACTATTTAATTTGACTTTCCTCTCAATTTTATTCTATTGTCCTCACAAGGTGGGGCTTACCACTGTAGAAAGCCATGTGCAGAAAAATTTTCCAACATAGCAGATGGGACCAGGGTAAAAAATTAGAAAAAAATATATAGGACTAATAGATGGACAGTGGTCACCAGAAAAGAACTGGAACTAAGAGATATCATCCCTAGGAGAGATCAGAAGTAAACCATATCTAACTATTAAGTAGATTGACTTTTACAAAAGCCAATTGCAGAATTCAATATAGTTTGAGTTAATGTCTATAATCTAACCCAGTATTAGAGATATCTTTGAAGACTGTTCTCAGTAGCTTTGGAAGTTAGCACTGGAGTAAAAAAATGTTATTGTTGGTGTCGGGCTAAGGCTGTGGTAACACTGCTCTAGGTCATGTATTTGTTGATCCTGAGTCCAAAAGGACTCTAATAGGACACTAATAAAGGACAGTTATTTGGCATATTGGATAGGATGCCAGGCCTGGAGTAAGGAAGACTCATTTTTCTGAGTTCAAATCTGGCTTGAAACACTTACTAGCTGTGTGACCTGAATAAGTCACTTAACCCTGCTTGCCTCTGTTTTCTCATATGTAAAATCATCTGGGAAAAATTGGCAAACCACTACAGTATTTCTGTCAAGAAATTCCTAAATAGGGTCACATCAAGTTGGACATGACTGAAAACAACTGAACAATAACAACACAGTAAGGAAAATGAATCAAGAATAAAAATGGAAGGAAAAGAAAACAGTGTGAAAAAGGAGACCTAGAGATGAGAAATATGAGGGGAAGAGTACAGAAGAGAAAAACTGAAGAGAAAAAAATTTTTTATTAAAACTTTTTATTTACAAAACATATGCATAGGTAATTTTTCAACACTGACCCTTGCAAAGTCTTCTGTTACAAATTTTTCCCTCCTTCCCCTCACCCCATCCCCTAGATGGCAGGTAGTCTAATACATGTAAATTATGTTAAAATTCTTGACAAATTGAATATGTGTATACATATTTTACAGTTATCTTGCTGTACAAAAAAAAATGGATCTAAAAGAAAAAAAAAAAACCTGAGAAGCAAACATCAATAAACAGTGTGAAAACACTATGTTGTGGTCCACACTCAGATCCCACAGGCCTCTTCCTAGGGGTATATGGCTTTCTTCATCACTGAACAACTGGAACTGGTTTGAAACATCTCATTATTGAAGAGAATCATGTCCATCAGAACTGGTCATCATATAGTCTTGTTGCCTTGTATAATGATCTCCTGGTTCTGCTCATTTCACTCAGCATCAGTTCATGCAAATCTCTTCAGGACTCTCTGAAATCATCCTGCTGGTCATTTCTTACAGAACAATAATATTCCATAACATTCATATACCATAATTTATTCAGCCACTCTCCAATTGATGGGCATCCATTCAGTTTCCAGTTTCTAGCCACTACAAAAAGGGCTGCCACAAACATTTTGAGCAAAACAAATTTTAATAATATGGATATACCTAAGGACTACAAGATTATTCCTCTAAGATGGCCAATTAAAACTTGGAGGTATTCATAAATTAGTTCCATTTCCTGTGATGTAAACAAATTGTGTTTTCCCCCCAAAAGTTCAAGTAAAAATTATCTCAGCTTCTGTCTTAGAACTACTGTCACCATGTTCTTCCTTAGAGATTTCATGAACCAATAAGGACCGAATTATAATTTCTTCTATGCTGCTAATTCTTAAATCAATATCTACAACACTGATCCCTTTTCCAAGTTCCACTTCTGCATCTCCAACTTCCTCTGAATGTTTGGAAATCGTATTATTTTCCTGAATTAAACATTTTGTGTTCCATCTGACATACCACCTACAACTCAGTTATAACTTCCTGAGCTTATAGAATGTAATGAAGAACCAAGTAAGAATTATCCTAGAACCTGATTGAATCTATAAAAGAGATAGGGAAGAGATTGCCAAATCCCCTTAACATCTGAATATGGGTCATTATATTCATCAAGTAACATTTTACTCTCCTCCAAATCCTATAATATTCAAAGCTATCACTCTCTCCCTGATGTGTCTCAAATGTTAATCACATTTTCTCTGTATGTCCCATATTAATTGTTGTTTATTTGTATTATACAATGAGTCTCACACAATAATACAATTCATATTTCCTTAACTGAGCAAATGTGATCTTCAAATAGTTGATGTTTGTCTTTGGGATAAAAAAAATACTGTTGTCTTTTGTCTTGAATAGTAATTTTAATTCTTATCTCATCTTTCTACCTACTCTTTTCTGTAGTTCAGCTCAGACAATCAGACCTCAATCCATAGCCATATTCTTCACCAATCAAATGTCAAGAAAAAGAAAGCTGAATAGTCCTTACAACTTCTTTTAAACTAACAGGTGCATTATCAGACTGATTGCTTGGATTTCACTCCTTTTGTCCCAGTTTTTCCTGCTGGATCTTAATGTAGGTTAACACCAATTATTCATGCATTTCTTCCAAGATTCTGACCTAGGTCCTCATCTCTTCTTCCTCTATCTCACCTGTTCCCATGGATTCAACTATTATCTCTATGCACATAATTTTCAAATATTTTTGTCCATCTCTCCCTCTCTTCTGACTTCCAGTTTCAAAGTGGCTATTTCATAAACTTATCTTATTAAACACATGCAGAGACAAACACACACACACCAAAACTCATCATAATATTCTACAAGACTATCCTCTCTAATCAACTTCCCTGTTACTGTTAAGGTCACTTTTTTCCAATCATCCAAGCTTACAACCTAGATGCCATCCATGACTCCCCACTTACACTCACTTCATATATCTAATCGGTTTCCAAGTTCTGTCTTGCATTATCTTAAAATCCCAACATATTTTGTATATCTCCCCTTCTCCCTATCTTAGGTAGTACAGCTGTCAGGAAGACTAGCACCCCGGTATGAGGGTTGCTGAGCCCTTTTCAGGCCTCCTTCCACCTTCAATGTCCACCTGTCACTCAACTCTCATTTGTGGATCTTAAAAACTGTAGCATGTGCAGAAGCCAAACCCCAATAATCTACTTTGGCAGATTGGCTAAACCAGGTTGAGAGTAACTGACAATTTCAAACCTGATGTTAAGTCAGGGAACTGTCAACCCCAAGCATGTGAAGACTTTCCACAGCAGAACAAGTGGATGAGAACAATTTGTTCCAACAGACCATGAATAGGGTAATAGCAGCTTAGACACCAAAGACACCAAGGTCATCCACTGGATCCTGAGCCACTGCCAATCATCTTTTTATCTTATCTCTGGACTTTAATGACTCTGGAAGAAAGAGTGAGTCTGATAACTTCACACAACTCTACCTCACTTAAATCCAAATTATGCACAAGTCAAAAGACATCACCCATACCATTTTATCATTCTTACCTACCTCAAATTCTTGTGACAAAGCAGGAGGTAGTGATACAGTGCTGTAGTCACAACACTGTACACGAGTGGCCCAGACCATCTTTTCACTGGACTGAAGCAACAGTGGGATTCTGCACCCCCCTGGATGTCTGAAGTTTACCTTCTGGAGTGAGAAAGATACTAGGGAAGGTGTCCCAAAAATTGCTTGCTTCCTCCAACCTAACCCTGGTCTGCTTACTATGGCAGCAGGGATCCTACCTCTGGTTGAAAATTTTTAAAAATGTACAAAATCTTCTGTGAAGGCTGGGTCCACTCACCAATGATACATGGAATATGTGCATACTTTTGGACAAAATGAGCTGCAGTAGACCTGAAAGATGAACAGCTTGTGTTGAGAGAAC
This sequence comes from Myrmecobius fasciatus, assembly GCA_023553655.1. Lineage (NCBI taxonomy): Eukaryota > Metazoa > Chordata > Mammalia > Dasyuromorphia > Myrmecobiidae > Myrmecobius > Myrmecobius fasciatus. The sequence goes on along the minus strand of JAJPUD010001653.1, from coordinate 153,718 downwards.
TCAGTAGGTAGCGCAACCAAATATCAGCCCTGAATGAAACAAAGCTGAGCTTGCTGAAGTAGGAGTACTTCATTTTTCTGTATACATATATTTCTAGAGTGGCCACAGTAGTGGGAAGCACCATGTAGCTTGTGTAGGTTTTGTAATAAAAACTAATCTAGTTAATCAGCATATATGCTTCAAAAAAGACTGAATGACAGACTGACAGTGAGATTGTCACTTAGTGGAGAGTACCACACCACTATCATCAACCCATATGCTCCCACCATGAGAGACCCAGATGAGGGAGAAGAAAAAATTTATTTTCATTTTCATCAATGTGCTGAAAGAAGACAATTATAATTCTAAGGGACTTTTAACAGCTGAGTAGGTACAAACTATTAGACATGGCAGGGAATCCTTGGGAGGAATGAACCTGCAAACAGAACAGTCACTTAATACTGAAGATATGTGTTTCATGAACTTCTTATCACTAATATTATCTTCTCTTTACCTAAATAAATAATAAATGCAATAATGAATTCACCCTCACAGCAAACATTGGCATTTAATACATCATGTCATCGTAAAAAGAAGAAAAAATATATGAGAGTAATGAAGGTTATAGGTAATTCAGAATGCTGGAAAATTCTCCAAACTAAACATTTGCATTCAACAGAAGTGATGGCCCCAAGACATGATAACTATCAGAAAACATAATGCTAAAAGATTAGAATATTTCTCTCAATGTGAACAGTTTATTGCTAACTTGGAGGGAAAACTGGAGCAATACATAATTGGCAACAGTGGAACAAAAAAAGAATGAAAATAGTGGTCAGCTTTCAGAGATTTGGTATATAGCACCACATTTACTCATCTGGGCCAAAACACTCAGAAACATGAAAACAATGGGAAAATTCAGAAGCTGCTAAAAGAAAAAATGAGAACTCCACAGTGTTCACCAGCAGGATAACTCTTCTGTCTCTAAGAAGTCAGAATTTAACTCCATTGAAACCAAAGTGCAAATGAAGCTTAGAGAGATGCAGGATTCTTGACTCAATAAGAAGGCAGATGAAATTCAGCATTATGCTGATAATAAATAACTGGATTATTTATGGACCAAAAATCCATGATGCATTTCAATTATTTAGTGCTAATGGAGCCATGTTGATTAGTAGTAAAGATCCTGGAGAGATGGACTGAGCACCCCCATAGTGTTCTCAACAGACCATCATAAATCAATGCTGATGTCATTGATTGTATATATCAAGTTGAAGTCAATCCCTCCCTAGCTAAATCCCTCCCAACTGAAAAAGAGGTTTAGAATGCCATTAGATTCCTCTCATGTGGCAAAGCTCAAATTTCCAGTTGAGATTTACAAAGCAAGGGTCCATTGTTCATGCAAAAAACTGACTGAAATCTTCCAGGTTATATGGCAAGAGGAATGTATTCCTGCTCTATCTCACTGTGTCCTCAGCAGTTCAAGTAAGTCTTCATTGTCCATCACTATAAATGAAAAGAAAAAAGTTTATTGTGTGACAATCACAGGGAATTCTCTCTCTCCCAGTCATTGTTGGCACGATTCTCATCTAGAAGATGGTCATCTCCCTTATAGCCAGTTTGGCTTCAGAAAAGGACAAAGGATAGCTGATATAGTTTTTTTGCCAAAAAAAAACTCTAAAAAGATGCCCAGAGCAGAAGTCTGTGCAAAACATTAATTGATATGACCAAGGCCTTTGATACCATCAGTCTTGAGGGCTTGTGGAACATTATGGTATACTTTTAGTGCCTAGAGAAGTTCATCAATATTATATATCAGTTTCATGACAGCATGATGCCCTCAAATTTTCTTAGTCACCAATGAAATGATGCAAGGCTATGTGCTTGATCTCACACTTTTTAGCATGATATTTTCAGTGATATGGTCAGATACCTTCAGTGAGGGTAAAAATAACATCAAGGTCAGCTACTGAACTGATGGTAAATCATTTAAGTTGATAAAGCTAAAAGCCAAGATTTAAGTAAAAGGGGTGTTGGTCTGTCTGTGCCTTTTTGTTTATAAATGATGGTGCATTCAATGCAGCCTCTGAGGCTGAAATGCAGCAAAGTATGGATCAAAACTTTTCCAGTTATGCTAATTTTAGCCTCACAATACCAAGAAAACAGAGATTCTGCACCAACTATATATAGTAGTATCAGGTTCAATAAATGGATGAATTTGGATTGCCCAAAGCTCACTAAGTTTGGTCGTATGCTTTTCAGGGATGCATGCACTGCCAAAAACTAGTCTAGTGTTTGGGAGGCTCCAAAGGGAAGAATGGGGAACAAGTGGCAGTAGACAGCCTGAAAGTCTACAGAACAATTGTTCTGACTTTTCCAAGAGAGCCTTTTTGAACTGGAGACCAGTTTATATCCATCCCCCTTTGAAGCTTCACCTGAAGGCATTTTGCCTTTGCTGTTTTCTTCTGGGTTTGTGCTCTGATCTTCCCTGTCTCTATAGTAGCTCTATTTTTGCTTTTTTGCTCATTTTTAAAGGTTGAAGTTTGCTCTTAGGGATAGAGAAGATTGTACTGAGCTTCTTCTGCAGGGCAATAGGGGCATTTCATTGATTGTGCTGGAGGCTGTGCTGCAGGCTTCTCCACTGTGTTGAGCGGCCTGGCCAAGCCCTGCCTGTTATGTGGGGTTCAGGGACTCAAATATTGCTTCCCGTAATTGCACTTGAGGTCTCACAGTTGGTCTGCTAATCTACTGGTCTTCTGAACCAGGATAGAGTAGCCAATGCTGATGTATTTTGGCTAAGATCTCCCTGCTAAATTCCCTGTCTTCTACATTATTCCCCACTGCTCAATCGAAACAGACATTTCCTGAAGTCCTTCCAAGATATCTTAAGTTTTGTGGGTTCTATCACTCCAAAATCTTGTTCATAAGATTAATGTTGATTCTAAGGGAACCTGTAGAGAGTTCAGGCAATGTCCTGTCTACTCCAATCTTGGTTCTGCCACTTCTTTTTTTTTAAGTGGAGAAGAGAGAAACTTTTCTCCTTGATGAACTTTAATTTAAAAAAAAAGTTGACAATACTCTGTGCTAAACTTAAAATTGATTTTTGAGCTGCTTATACTAAGACAAATATTCAGAAGTATTTTTCTCATTATAAATTAGTTTTTACCAGCTTTTAATACTTTAATTACTGCTACATGGCATTGGAAATGTTAAATTCATATCAAGTGTTTGTGTATGTATGTAAAGGGACTAGTTCTGGAGGATTTAAGGGAATAAATCATTTATGTCTATCAGTATTTTAAGAGGATAGGAAAAATCAAATGCAATAACTCAGGTGAAATGGTGGCAAGGAAATTAAATATTTATATATTCTACATTTGTCACAAAAGGTAAGGATTTACCTTTTCTCTTCCCCTGCTACGAATATTTTTTATCATAAGTGGTTTTTGTTATACATAATAACATTTTCAAATATGCAGAAATGAACAAACCCAAGATGGAACAAAATTCTTCCCAAAGCAAAATCATCCAAAATATTTATTTTTCAAAAAAATTGCAAAATTAAGTTATATGCTATTTCTTCTTTAGATTTCTTTGTACTTATAAAATTTGTTGTTTTCTATTGTAATCATTGCTATCTATGCCCTTATAAGTTATCACTCTTCATTTTTGTATCACTGTTAATTTTGTATTTTTTGTCTTATTTTAAGTGGCTCTAATATTCTATACATTTATATTACACAGTTTGTTAAGCTGTTTCTCTAATCATTTAATAAATAGGTTACTTTATATTTTTCCCTTTTACAAACAAAAATGACTTATAATTGGAAAAATAAAATATTTTTTAAAAAAATAAATGCTTTTAAAAACACATTAGAACTTTTTTCAGTCATTTGCTTTACTAATTATGGGTTTTCCCCACCAACGAGGCAAATTCTACATATCTTCAATTGAAGTTCCTTTTCCTTCTTGAACCATATTCTCTCCCAGGTTAATCCTAATACTCATTAAATGATTACTTGACACTTTTTCATATCTATTATATTATTGACTTTGTTGATATTTAACTCAATAATTATTCACATTCTTTCTCATCTGTGAAATGGAGGCTATAATATTCATACTACTTATATCACAATGTTATTGTGAAGAAATGCCTTTTAAAACTGAAGCTCTATCATGGAAGTTCTTAACCTTTTGGAGGTCATTTATCACTTTCCCATTGAGCACAACAATGGACCTTTTCTCAAAAAAAAAAGCTTTTAAAGACATGAAGTAAAATATTGTTCAACAAAGAGAAGCAATTAAATAAAAAATTAGAATAAATTCAGGTATCTTAGATAATATGAATTATAGCAATTATCCCATTCATATTTTATTTTTGTATAAATATTGAAATGTATTATGATCAAGGTTTTTATTGTTTATGTTCCCTGCATCTGCTAGCATAATGGCTTAAACATATCACATAATTAACAGATTTCTAGGGGCAGCTAAGTGGTATAGTGGATAGAGCACCGGCCTTGAAGTCAGGAGGCCCTGAGTTCAAATCTGATCTCAAACACTTAACATTGCCTAGCTGTGTGACCCTGGGCAAGTCACTTAACCTCAATTGCCTCAGCAAAAAGCAAAAAAAAAAAAATTAACAAATTTCTAAAGAGTTAGTGTTTGCAATCTGAATCAATTTACTGAGCACCCATAGGAATGAAATTCTAATGAATGTCTCCTTAAACTTTTGAATTACAGCCTCATTCACAAAGGTACAAGCACAGTACAAATGTTTTCCTGAAATTTCTCATACTTCTTAAGGGGCTTTTTATTATTCCTTTTCTACAAACGATGAAGATGATGATGATGACGACCTGATTAATATGGCAACTAACATTTGTCGGGTATTGTGCTTTTTACAAATATTACCTCATCTGAGCTTCACAATATTCCTAAAGGGAAACATTATTATTATATCCATTTTACATTTGAGGAACAGAATGCAAACAGAATTTAAGTTACTTGCCCACAGTCAAATAGCTAGTCATCATTTAAAATAAAATTTGAACTCTCATTTTTTTAACTCCAAATACTCTCTTTACTATCCCCTAACCACCAATGGCACCAATAACTTAATCACCCAAAACTATATATAGTCTTACTATTCAATGGCAAAATTTTACTTTTTTAATGGACATTATTATTGATATACTGTGTAGTTCCTAGATTGAAGAAATTGATTTATATAATTGAATAATTATATTCTTTCCCAGGAACTTTTGTAGTCCAAATGTCAGTGCTCTGATTTATTTTGTGTTCCTATTAGTTTTTGTTCCTTTTGAGTTCTTGTAATTTTATGCTGCAGCAATTTCTAGGATGGTATTGAAGTAGTTTTGCAACAATAAAGTAAGATCATGCTGAAACCTTTGTCATCTGTCGGTTTCCATTATGTCAAAAGAAGTTTCATTAAATCATTTTTTTCAAATCAATAAAGTTTGGAGGTGGGAAAGCTAAATATTATCAAGCCTGATAGAAAACAATTATCACATTCTTCAAAGTCTGTACTATTTTCTTTCTAAAACATAATGCAGAAAATGTTTATAATTCAATTATAATGTAAATGTTATAGCTCAGAATATGAGCTTTTGAACTTTCATTGCTGCTTATGCTAAGTGGTATATACTGTATATATATATAACTAACAGCTAGATCAAAAGACCCATGCTCAGACTATGATAGCAATTCAATGGAAAGAATTCTTTAAGAAGTTTTATTATGAAACGTTCTCTTCACCTCTAATTTATCTATTCCTTCTTGCATCTGTTAGGATGTTCTCACAAACCAATCCTAAACATACACTTACTACAATGTCAGTTGTAGTAACATTTTTTCAGCACGAAGAGTCTAATGCTATGATCATATTCCTCACCTATGACTCACATTTTCTAGTCTTACGCAAGCATACTCTAATAGAAACTGGTAAGTATATGTCTACACTAGGCCAGATTGTTCAACTAATTAACATACAAACCAACTATTAATCTACTTCCTCATACTTATAAGAAACATACTCCAAGAAAAACATCTTTTTTCCTCTATTTTTTATTTTATTTTCTTCTCAATAATATTTTATTTTTCCAAATACATATAAAGATAGTTTCCATCAGTCATTTTTATAATACTCTGTATTCCTAACTTTTCCCCTTCCCTCCGTTCCCTCTCCCTCTACAAGACAGCAATCAATCTGATATGTGTTAAATATGTGCAATCCTTTTAAACATAATATTTGTCATTTTGTGTGAGAAAAATCAGACAAAAAGGGAAAAAGCACTGGAAAGAAAAAAGCAAGCAAACAAAGATAAAAATACTATGTTTCATTCCATATTCACTCTCCATAGTTCCCTTTCTGGATATGGGTGGCATTTTCTATCCCAAGTCTATTGGAATTGTCTTGAATCACCACATAAGTATCTTCTTTTCTGAAGCTTCATTTATTTGTTGTTCATCCTTCATTTTCAAAGAAGACAAATTACGTTATAGGATGATATTTTTACTCACAGATGAATTGAAGTAAGACAGAACTTCACTCTTCCAGTCATCCAAGTCCAGTGGCAAGACAAAAGTCACGATGACTCCTGTGACCTGAGATGAAGTAGATGACAATGGGCATCTTAAATGTTTGACTGAACTGTAAGTGTTCCACAGAGCCTGCTTCTGTTGCCTTCATGGCAGCAGAATAAATTGTCTTTATCTGCCTATTCTGCCAGGGGAAGACATGCTCCCATCTCATCAACAGTTACCTTCAAACTGGTTTAGCCCATCTGCTGACACAGTTTTACCAATGTGTGGCCGCTGTGAATGCTACCTCTGTGAATGCCACAGGTGAGAGTTGGGAAACAGATAGATACCCAAAGGTAGACGAGTAGATGAGCAACCACCACACCAGAGGTGCTAGTACTTCCCTGGGTACCCCATATACTTTGGATTCTCTCCACTACATCATATCATTCTCCTATTCAACAAACACCAGTGATTCTGTTATCATCAAACAGAAAATCTTTCATTTGGAATTTTAAGTCCTTCCCAATATTTCTCTTCATGCTTTTCCAGTCTTTTTTCACTTCACTCCCTTAAATCCTTTCTAAAATTCAGCAATCCTAATCTATTTGCTTTTCTTTGAGTATAATATCCCATATCCTGACTTCATACCCTTACAATATTTTCCTAAGATTATGATTTCAAATTAAAAGAATTATTCCACTTCATCTCTCAAATTGATCAATTTAACCAAAACAAGAAAAAAAAAGTCTGATAACCAATATATACAGGTACATATGAAATCTACACATAAACATGTTTATAGGTCTGGAGCTGGGAATATTCATCTTTCTGCGTTCTATCAATTAGGAAAAGCCTACCCCCAAAAAAATGTAGAGGTAAAGAAAATCAGACACTGGTTCTGAGATTCACAGTACAAGGTACAAAGGAACCCACAGTCCAGGAGATATAGGGGAGAAAACCACAAAGAGGAGATTCAAAGAAGGGTTGGGGAAAAGAATGAATATTCTTTCTCAGTAACATATGGACCAAAAAGGAGGATTTTTTTTTAAATTTTATTTTATTTGCATAACATATGTGTGGGTAATTCTTCAACAATAACCCTTACATAGCTTTCCGTTACAAATTTTTCCCCCCAACTTCCCCACCCCTTCCCTAGATGGCAGGATATCCACTACATGTTAATTATGTTAAAATATTGGCAAATCGAATATATGTATACATATTTCCAAACTTATCATTGTTGTGCAAGAAAAATCTTATCTACACAAACAATATATCAGATAAAGGAAACACAATGTAAGCAAACATCAATCAAGGAGTATGAGAATGTTATGTTGTAGTCCACATTTCGCATCCCTCTCTCTGGGTGTATATGTATAGTTCAGTGAACTATTGGAGGTGGTTTGAAACATATCATTGTTGAAGAGAGCCATGTCCATCAGAATTAATTGTCATATAGTACTGTTGTTGCCGTGTATAATGATCTCCTGGTTCTGCTCATTTCACTCAGCATCAGTTCATGTAAGTCTCTCC
>JAJPUD010001653.1:129550-144683 GCA_023553655.1 Myrmecobius fasciatus | reverse complement strand
TTGACTAGGTCTGATTTGATTTGTGTGGAAAGTGTTTTGTAATTTAGTTCATATAGTTCCTGACTATCCCTTGGCAGATAAATTCCCAAATATTCAAAAAGGAGGATATTTTACAGGTACAGTTGACTGCAAGTCTGGCTTGAGTCAGTTTAGGTTGGAGGAGGGGAAGGTGAAACAACTCAGCAAGGTCAGTAAGCAAACACCAGCAAAGACACTAGTTCACTGCTGGCTCTGATTGATCTCTTTCAGCTACGAGGCTTTCTCTATCTCCAATGCATCTGCCTGGTAAGATAAGTCATAGAAAATAGACATATTAACCTCAGAGCTATTTCCACAGTTCAAAACTGGCCTCATACACTTACTAGCTATGTGATCCTCGAGAAGTTATTTAACTAACCTCTGTTTGCTTCAGTTTCAGTATCTATAAAATGAGCTGGAGAAGGAAATGGCAAAATCTTCATAAAACAAGGGAGGAGACAATTGATAAATGGTTAAAGGATATGAAGAAGCAGTTTTCAGATGAAGAAATTAAAACATTCTATAGTCATATGAAAAATGTACTAATGATTAAAGAAATGCAAATCAAAACAATTCTGAGGTACCCTCTCACACCTTAACAAATTGTCTGATACAATTTAGATACAAGTTAGAGGAACATAATATAGTTTATCTCTCAGACCTGTGGAGATGGAATAAATTTATGTCCAAAGAAGACCTGGAACTCCTAATTGAACACCAGATGGATAATTTTGATTATCTTAAGTTAAAAAGTTTCTGTACAAACAAAACAAATGCAGACAAGATTAGGAAGAAAGCATCAAATTGGGAAATCATCTTTACATTTAATGGTTCTGATAAAGGCCTCATTTCTAAAATATATAGAGAATTGTCTCATATATGTAAGAATTCAAGCCACTCTTCAATAGATAAGTGGTCAAGGGATATGAACAGACAATTTTCAGATGATGAAATTAAAACCATCTCTAGTCATATGAAAAGTTGCTCCAAATCACTATTGATCAGAGAAATGCAAATTAAGACAACTCTGAGGTACCACTACACACCTGTCAGATTGGCTAAAATGACAGGAAAAGATAACGATGAATGTTGGAGGGGATGTGGGAAAACTGGGACACTAATACATTGTTGGTGGAACTGTGAACGGATCCAACCATTCTGGAGAGCAATTTGGAGCTATGCTCAAAAAGTTGTCAAACTGTGCATACCCTTTGACCCAGCAGTGTTTCTACTGGGCCTATATCCCAAAGAGATCTTAGAGGAGGGAAAGGGACCCACATATGCAAGAATGTTTGTGGCAGCCCTTTTTGTAGTGGCAAGAAACTGGAAACTTGAAGGGATGCCCATCAATTGGAGAGTGGCTGAATAAATTATGGTATATGAATGTTATGGAATATTATTGCTCTGTAAGAAACGACCAGCAGGACGATTTCAGAGAGGCCTGGAGGGACTTGCATGAACTGATGCTGAGTGAAACGAGTAGAACCAGGAGATCATCATACACAGCAACAACAGTATTACATGATGATTAATTCTGATGGACATGGCTCTCTGCAACAAAGAATTGTTTCAAACCAGTTCCAATTGTTCACTGAAGAAAACCATATACACCCAGAGAGAGGGAAATGAAATATGGACCACAACGTAACATTTTCATGATCTCTATTGACATTTGCTTGCATTGTGTTGCCTTTCTCTGATTCTTTTTTTTTTCTTGTAGATAGGATTTTTCTTGCATAACTTCTCAAGCATTTCAACATTATTAACATGTAGTGGACTTCCTGCCATCTAGAGGAGGGGAGGGGACTGGGGGTAAAATTTGTAATGGAAAGCTTTGTAAAGATTAATGTTGGGGAACTACCTATATATATGTTATACAAATAAAAAGCTTTAATAAAAAAAATCCATATACATCTAGGGAGAGGCCTATGGGATCTGAATCTGGACCACAACATTGCATTTTCACATTCTCTATTGATGTTTGCTTGCATTATGTTTTCCTTCTCTCAATGAATTTCCTTCATTATGTTTTCCTGCACATTTTTTTCTTGTACAGCAAGATAATTGTATAAATATGTATGCACATATTCAATCTGTCAAATATTTTAACATAATTAACATGTATTAAACTTCCTGCCATCTAGGGGAAGGGGTAGGGGGTAGGAGGGAAAAATTTATAACAGAAAGCTTTGCAAGGGTCAATGTTGAAAAATTACCTATGCATATGTTTTGCAAATAAAAAGTTTTAATAAAAAAAATAAATAAAATTTTTAAAAAGAAATTTTAAAAAATTGTCTGATACTATAGAAAAGGAAAATGATAAATGCTGAAGATGTGAGAAAATTGGAATATTTAATGCATTGTTAGTGGAGTTGTGAACTGAATCAACCATTCTGAAGATCAATATGGAATTTTGCCCAAAGAGTTATGAGACTGTTCATACCCTTTGATTCAGCAATATTAGGACTAAGTCTGTATTTCAAGAAAATTGTTAAAAAGAGGAAAGGTCCCACATGTACAAATATTTATAACAGAGCATTTTGTGGTTGGCAAAGAATGGGAAATTGAAGAGATGCCCATTAATTGGGAATGGCTGATAAAGTTGCAGTATGTGAATGTAATGGAATACATATACCATAAAAAATGGTGAGCAAACAGATTTCAGAAAAACATGAAAAAGACATATGAACTAATGCTAAGTGAAGTGAAAATTCAAAAGAACACTGCACACAGTAATAGCAACATTGTGTAATGATCAATTATGATAGACTTAGCTCTTCTCAGCAATGCAATGATCCAAAACAATTCCAAAAGCCTCATGATAGAAAATGCTGACCACATCCAGAGAAAGAACTATGGAGTCTGAATGTAAATTGCAGTATATTTTCAGTTTCTTTCTTTTTTTTTCTCATGTTTTTTTTTCCTTTTGTTCTGATTTTTCTTCCATAAGACTAAAGTGGAAATATGTTTAACATGATTGTACATTTTTGCTTGTTGTCTTGGAAAGGAGGTACAAAAGGGTAGGAGGGAGAAAGCCCAAAGTCTTATAAAGATGAATATGAAAACTATCTTTACATGTAATTAGAAAAAAATGTTAAGTTTAAAAAAAGGGGGAAGAGAGAGATTTAACCAATAATGGGGAATGCATCATCTCTTTTCCTTTCTCAGGTACATGGCTCCTGACATAAGAACTAAATCTACATAGTTTTCACATAACCTTCTGATTTTAAGATCAGGTGATAAAAGACAGAAACAACAGTTTGTTTTACATCCTTTATGGAGATACAACTTGTACTAAGCCTTTTAAGCCTTCTCTCAAATAATCAATGTTTCAATTCTAGGTATTTTATTTTTGTTTATATTTGTGACCCTTTTTAAAATGAAAAATAAAACCTGACATTCTATTTTTCCTCCACCAACCAAAAGTAAGGGGGGGAAAGCTCTTTCATCTAGTTTCTAGTCATGTTCTGCAATATTCTTTGCTCGATTGAATCCAAGCAATCAATTTCAATTTAAAATCCCTGGTGGCATTATTCCATTTATTCCCACTGTTTTCCTTACTCTTTCCTGTGGTTGAATGGTCCTGTCATTTGTACAAATGCAAAAATAAATACAGAGTACAAAAAAAGACTCAAGAAAATGCAGTTCACTATAAAATTATGGGATCTTGTCATAAAACACAAGTTAAAGTTGATTCATCTCAGTATGGCTCTCTTGGAAATTTGCTTTTTATGGTTGGAAATATCAAGACTATCCTTGGTTTAACAGATAACATCTCCCACCCCACCCCCCCCCCATCTTTGGGGGGGGGGGAGAAGGAAGAAAGCTGCCCTTTTGACAAGGAAACAAAATTTATTAATCTCTAATGAAAACATAATTTAGGAGATATATAAACTAAATAATTTTCATTCATTTTCTGTTTTACATCACTCAATGTCAAACAAAGAGGAGAAAAGAAAAGAAGGAAGGAAAGGAAGGAGGGAAGGAAGAAGGAAGGAAGGAAGGAAGGAAGGAAGGAAGGAAGGAAGGAAGGAAGGAAGGAAGGAAGGAAGGAAGGAAGGAAGGAAGGAAGGAAGGAAGGAAGGAAGGAAGGAAGGGAGAGACAAAGGGATGGAGAGAGGGAGAGGGAAGGAAGGTAGGTAAAAAAACAGAAGAAAGAGAGGGAGGCAGAGAAGGAGGGAAGAAAGGAGGGAGGGATGTAGGAAAGGAGGGAGGGAGGGAGGGAGGCAAGGAAGGAGGAAAGGAGGGAGGAAGGAAAGAAGGAAGGAAGGAAGAAAGAAAGAAAGGAAGGGAGGGAGGGATGGAGAAAGGAAGGAAGAAAGGAAGGAAGGAAGGAAGGAAGGAAGGAAGAAAGGAAGGAAGGAAGGAAGGAAGGAAGGAAGGAAGGAAGGAAGGAAGGAAGGAAGGAAGGAAGGAAGGAAGGAAGGAAGGAACGGAGAGACGGACGGAGGAAGGAAGGGAGGGAGGAAGGGAGGAGGGGAGGGAGGGAGGGAGGAAGGGAGAGAGGAAGGAAGGTAGGTAAAAAGAACAGAAGAAAGGGAAGGAAGCAGAGAAGGAGGGAAGAAAGGAGGGACAGACGTAGGAAAGAAGGAAGGGAGGGAGGGAGGAAAGAAGGGAAGGGAAGGGAAGAGAAAGGAAGGGGAAAGAGAGAAGGGAGAAAGACAAAGGGGGAGGGGGAAAGGGAGAAGGGAAAGGGGAAGGGAAGGGGGAAGGAAAGGGGAAAGGGAAGGGAAACGAGAGGAAGGGAAGGGGGAAAAGAGGAAGAGGAAGGAAAGAGTTTTTAGTGCATACTCTACCTACCAGTCAGATGGTATAACAATTTCAAAAGTATTATTATATACAAAGGAAAAAAGCAGAATCGGCAAAATTATATACATAATGATTAAAACAATGATAATAGAAGGAACAAAAGCATTAACCTAAACACTGTGTTATTTTAGTGACCAAGCTTAGAAACAGAATATTTGAGTACTTGTGTTTTCTCTTTTCAGAAAAGAAGCTATTATTGTGAAATATTGGATTACTATCCGATACAGTTGAGTTATAGGTTTGTTTGGCTCTACTAGTTTTTTCCTCTTTATTTTTTATTCTTTATCATGTAGTCCCTTATCAGCAATAGGATTGATGGAAAGTGTATTTTTTCCCTGCTGGAAGGTAAGACTAAAGGATCATGGGAGGTAGAAGAATCTCAAGGACAAGGAACTTTTGCTCTACAGGAAGAAGAAAAAAAGGGACAGGCAAAACAAAGTTGTTACCTTGAATTGAACATGATCAGGGACAATTTGGAGGCTTGTCTAATTCACTTAAGGAGTGACCTACTTGCACAGAATTTGCCATTTCCTGAATGTACATCTTTGCTATCTTATGGTACATAGTGAAGTTATTACCTCTTTCATCACTGCCTGGCCAAGTTAACAATGCTACCTTCAGGAATTTACAACTCTAAACCTTGCTTATTTGTTGTTTATACTTTTATAAGGGGCTTTGTCTCCAGATAAAATGATTTTTGTTGCATTTTCAGGGTGTTTGCGCTAATGGAATAGATAACTATACAATTAATCTTTTCAAGATGATATTTTCAAAGTTTTTTTTTTAATCTCTACATCTTTATATTAAAAATCTTCTTTAAAAAAAGAAAGAAAAAGTTTTTCCACTTTTTTTTATTTTCTGCTCCTCCCTAAATATCATCACACACACAAACTCTTAGACTCAAAAATAGAGTAGAAATCAACTCAGTTTCACTGAAATTGGCATAGAATTCTCTCTTGAAAGAAGATATAACAATTTAATCTTTTGATAGACTTTAGATTGTTTCAGGTATGGTTTGGTTTAGTTTTGTTTTCTTGTTCTATTCCATCACTACTATTCTTGATAACATTTTAGTTGTAGTGTGAAGGTGAGGTTGATTTCTATTGATAATCTAATAAGTGTATTATTTAGAAGGATCACATTAAATGACATTAAAGAAAAAAGTACAAAAATTTAGATATATCAAAATTTTAATTCTGATTATAAGAAGAGATAGTGCTACTTAATAGAAAGAGGATTTAATTAAGAATCAGGAGACCTGGGTTATAAATGGAGCTCTGCCATTAACATTGAAAAGATCATTTCACCTGTCTGGGTTTAAGTTTTCTCACCCATAAAATTAATAGTTTGTTCAAGTTTGCAAATTCTATGATCTGTTTCCTTTAAAAGTGTTATCATCCAACAATTGAGTCAAAAACTGATTAAAAAAAAAACAGTGGATAACTGAAAAAATAGTCTAGCAGAAATTAAACAAAGACCAACATCTCACACCATACACCAAGAGAAGCTCAAAATGAATAACTGATTTATGCACAAAGAGTAATATTATAAGCAAATTATGGGACCACAAAAAATTACTTATCATGTCTGTGGATATGGAAAGAGTTCAGGACAAAACAAGAGTTAAAGAAGATCCTGGGAGGTAAAATGGATAATTTTGGTGCCAAAATTTAAACAAGTTTTTGCATGAATAAAACCAATGAAGTTAAAATTAGAAGAAAAACAGGAAAGTGGGAAGGGAATAATTGCCTCAGTTTTCTCTGATAAAGGTCTTCTATCTCAAATAAATAGAGAAATGAGCCAAATTTATAAAAATAAGATACATTCCCCATTTGACAAATAGTCAAAGGATAGGAGCCAGCAGTTTTCAGAAAAAGAAATCAAAGCTATCAAAAGTCATAAGAAAAAAAGTTCTAAATCACTACTGATTTGAGAAATGCAAATAAAAACAATTCTGAAGTATGACCTCATGCAAATTATATTTACTAACATACAGAAAATGGAAATAACAAATACTAGAAGGAATATAGAAAAAAATAGGTGCACTAATGCATTATTGGTAGAGCTGTGAAACTAGTCCAGCCATTCTGAATACAATTTGGAACTATAACAAAAGGACTATAAATCCGTGTATATCCTTTGACCCAGCAATATTGCTGTTAGGCCTATAACTCAAAGAAATTTTTCAAAAAAGGAAAAGGATCCAAATGTATAAAAAAATATTTGTAGCAGCTCTTTTTATGGTGGAAAAGATTTGGAAACTGAGAGTATGGCCACTAATTGGGAAATGACTGAATAAGTTATAGCATATACTATATGCTATATAACTATGGATAACTATTGTGTTGTAAAAAATGATGAAGATGCTTTCAGAAAAACCTGGGAAGACATATATGAATTGATGCAAAATCAAGTGATCAGGCACAGGAGAACAATGTACATGATAAGAGCAGATTTATAACAATAAGACATATGAACTCAGTAAATATAACATTATATGACGATTCCAAAAGAATCATCATAAAAATATTATTTACTTCTAGATAAAGAATTGATGGATGCAGACTCCATGTTAAAGTATTTTTTTCTCTTTCTTAATTTTTCTTGGAAATATTAGATTTTTGGTGATTTCATATATGTAATGGATATGTAATTCTTCCTGGGGAGAGAAGGGGTTAGAGGAAGGGGAAGGGGTGGGTAAAGAAGATAATTAGGAACTAAAAATAAAAATAAATGTTAATAAATTTAAAAACTTTTTAAATGAAGGGGATTGATTTAAGAAAATCTGTGAAGACGTATATGAATTGTTATAAAGTAAAGTGATCAAAATCAGGAAAACAACATACAATGTAACAGCAATATTGTAAAAATAATCATCTGTGAAAGACTTAATAAACTCTGATCAATAAAATGATACATTGATACAATGACATACAAGTCCAAAAGAAACATGATGAAAAATAGTATTCATATCCAAATAAAGAACTAATAAATTCCAAATATATATTGAAGCATATTTTTTGTTTTATTTTTCTTGCTTCCTTCCCTCTCCTCACTCAGATTATGGCTAATAAAAAATGTTTTGCATTATTTCGTGATATATCTGTGTGTGTATTTATGTATTTTTTTCTCTTTTTAAAATTTTCTTGCTTTCTTTTTCCACAATATGGTTAATGTGGAAATATTTTTGTGACACATATACATACATATATGTATTTATATACACATACACACATACATACATGTAATATTTTCTACCGTCTTGATATGTGGGGGAGGGAGACTAAGGGTGGTAGAGAAAGGAAAAGAACTTGCAACTAAAAATGATTGTTAGAAAGAAAGATAGTAAACATTTATAGAAAAACATTTATAGAAAGAGGAAAATATGAACCCAAGCAGACCGATATAAGATGAACAAAGAACATAAAATATTCAATAACAGAAAGAACAATGAAAACAAAGCCAAATAATCATAATAACCAAGCTTGTACCTAAAAATGATTTGGGAAAATTTAACTTTTTTCCCTGCTATTCAGTGGTGAATGATTATGTGTGGATTGTTTTTCTAATGTCCAGACTATCAATGCGTCAGTTGACTTTGCTCAACCAATTTTTTTTTAGGAAAAGGAATAGGATAAGGAAAAGGAAATTGAAATATTCAGAAATGAATATGATATAAAAACAAAAGACATTAATAAAGATAGAAAAGAAAAATCAGATTCCTTCTCTCTCTCCACTCATTCACTCATATAAAGAAAAGAGAAAACAAGTTTTTTTAAAAAAGAAAAAATAGTGGGAAGAAAAGAGGAGATAGTATTTAGAGGTTAAGATAGAGAAATATACACAATTAACAATCATAACAATGAGTTTGAATGTAAAGAACTTACCTATAAACAGAGGGTTGAAGAGTGAATTAAAAAACAGAATTCAACAATATGTTGTTTACAAGAAATACTTAAAACAGAGTTAAATAAATGGATGGAGGAGAATTTATTATAATTCAGGTGAATTCAAAACAGCAGGGATGGCAATCCTGATCTGAAACAAGGAAAAAGTAAATATAGATGTCCTTAAAATAAGTAATCAGGGAAACTACATTATGCTGAAAGGCATAATAGATAAGGAAATAAGTACTTAAAGGTAATTGAATTACAGGAAGAAATAGACAGTAAAACTTTAACTATTGTGAAGTTCAAAAAAGTGCTACACTCAAACCTAAAAAATTCTAATAAGATAAAAAACAATTAAGGGTTTAAATAGAGTTTTTGAAAAGTTAAATAGTAAAGATCTCTGGTGATTACCCAAATGAATAGTCATTGTGTGTGGGGAGGGGGAGGTTATACCTATGTATGTGCTTATCAAACAGTCATGATAACTCTACAAACTGACCATTAGAGCCTGAAATATCATAAACCAATTCACTAAAACAGAATTATTGAACATATTATTTACTAGCCTCTACATAATAGAAATTAAAAACCAATAAGGGATTTTTGAAGAAAAAATTCAAATTCAAATAGAAACAATGAGGCAATCTAATAAAACAATGGATATTTAGTCAAAGTAGTAATTGGGTAAATATATATGCATAAATATATATGATCAGTCAAGGAAAGAAAGAAAAAATTCAATTAATGTGTAACTAAAAAATAGGGGAAAAAACCTTCAAATAAACACAAAAGAAATTCTGAAATTAGATTCAACAAAATTAAAAACAAAAAACCCAATGAAATGATAAGTAAAACTAAGATCTAGTTATTTAAAATAATAAAATAAACTTCTAGCCAACATAATAAAATTGCCAACACAAAAAATTCAAAATAAATGAGAAAAAATAGTTTTCTCAATTATGAGCCAAAAAACAAATGAAATTGATAAATCTTTCAAAAATATAAAATCTATACTTCCACAAAATAAGAAAAAGAAAAGTCAATAACCACCTCTAAGAAAAAGAAATTGGATAAGCCTAAAGGAATTCCCAGAGGGGTAGGTCAAAGAAGGGAATCTCAGGACCAGATTAATTTTAAATTAATTTATCAGAGTTAAAGGATAACTAATTCCAACATTAAATATATTATTTGCAAAGTTATGTAATTAAAGAATCCTATCAGGGAAGCTAGGTGGCACAGTATATAGAGCACCTGAAGTCAGGAGGACCTGAGTTCAAATCTGGCCTCAGATACAATACTTCCTAGCTGTGTGACCCTAGGCAAGTCACTTAACCCCAATTGCCTAAGCAAAAAATAAATAAATAGGTAGGTAGCAAAATTTTAGCATATGCACTATGACAAGGTTAAATTTTTATACAAGGAATGCAGAATTGGTTGAATGTTAGGAAAACTAGAAACATAATAGACAAGAAAAAACAATAAAAATCATATTATAGAAATAGATTTAGAAAATACATCTTTTACAAAATAATACCCTTTTGTATTTAAAAGATAATTTTTAAATCATAGGCATAAAACAATTGTTTCTTAATATAATAAATTGTATCTATCTGTGTTTAAGACTTAGCATTATCTGTAATGGAGAAATACTTTTCCAACCAGGGGCTTTTGCAATAAAAACAAGAGTAAAATAAGTAAAAAAAAAAAAACCCTCTACTTAACATTTAATAAAGCTCTAGAAATTCTAAGCATAGCAAAATTACAAGTTAGAAATTATGGAAATAAACATAAACACAGATGAAACATTTTGCAGATGGCATGATTGTTTATATACTAGAGTAAACTGAAATATTAAGTAAAACTTCATTATTTAATAAAGTAAGCAGAATATATAATAAACCCACATATTCAATCTTTTTTTATGTTACCCACAAAACTTGGTAGGAAGTGATAGATAGGTAAATTCTATTCAGTATAACCACAGAAAATATAATATATAGGGTGTCCAATTACCCAAACACCCACAGGAATTCTTAGAATAAAACTATAAAACACTTCTTCCACAAATATGGAACTAAATGATAGAAAAAATATTAGTTGTAGTCATGATTGGGCCATGTTAATATGACTAAAATGACATTTTTTAATCTAAATTGGTTTATAGATTCAACCCCATATTTATAAAAAACAAATAGTTAAGATTCACTGAAGGAACAAATATTTAAAGAATTTCAAAAAGTAATATTGGGAGGCCAAGATGGAGGAGAAAAGTCAGGAAGCTGCTTGAGCTCTCCCAGTTTCCCTTGAAAACCACGTGAAACCAACTTTCTGATGGAATAAAACCTCTCTCCAGCTCAAGATAGCCTGAAAAAAACTTCAAGAAAAGTCAGTCTCACTGGGGTGAATGGGGTGTTCAGTCCAGCTCAGACAGACTCTGGAAAGGCCAGTAAGAGGGTCTTAATTATAGCAAATCAGGAGTTAAGACCCTCAATCCTGGAGCAGTAGAAGAACACAGCAGGGGGCAGCCTCCAGTCCCAGCTCAGAAGGCAAACTCTGGGAAACTAGGCTGTTTTCTGAACAGAGCAGACAGTTTCCCCTTGCAAACACAAGGGGGCGCTGTGCTCTAAGTCAAGACTCAGAGCTGCACAGGAAGCTTGGGACAGCACCCCCTTTAGTTCAGGAGCAGAACTCAACCACAAAAGCAAAAAAAAAAAAAAAAAGAGGAAATACCAAAAGAAAAAAAAAAAAGAAAATGAGCAAGAAACAGAAAAGAATCTTGATCATACAAAACTACTGTGGTGAGGGCAGAGCAAAACAGAAATTCAGAGGAGGGCAGAATGTCCACAGAAGAAATCTCCGAGAGTGAGATAAATTGGTGCCAAATCCAAAGAAGATTTTTGGAAATGCTCAAAAGGCAAATAAAAGAGGTGGAAGAAAAAAATGAGAAAGGAAATGAGAGGTATGCATAAGAGAGTCAACAGTTTGGAAAAGGAAGGAAAAATATTGTCTGAAGAAAACAACTCCTTAAACAGGAGAATAAACAAATAGAAAACGATAAGTGAAGAAAACCACACATTAAAAACTAGAATAGGGGCAAATGGAAGCTAATGACTGTGTGAGATAGCAAGAATCAATCAAACAAACTAAAAACAATGAAAAAATGGAAGAAAATGTGAAATACCTCACTGACAAAACAGCCAACCTGGCAAAGAGATCCAGAAAAGACAATTTAAAAATGATTGGCCTACCTGAAGGCCATGACCAAAAAGAGAGCCTGAATAACATTCTAGAAGAGATCATTAAGGAAAACTGCCTTGATATTCTAGAAACAGAGCGGGAAATACTCATTGAAAGAATCCATTGATTGCTTCTAGAAAGAGATCCCACAAGGAAAACCCTAAGGAACATTGTTGAAAAATTCCAAAAATATAATCTCAAGAAAAAAATAATACAAGCTGCCAGAAAAAAACAATTCAGATATTAAGGAGTAACAGTCAGGATTACTCAGGAATGACAGCCTCTACAATAAAGGATTGGAGGGTCTTGAATACCATATTCCAGAAGACAAAGGACCTGGGGTTACAAATAAGAATTAACTACCCAGCAAGATTCAGCATCATCTATCAGGGGAGGAGATGGATCTTCAATGAGGTAAGAGGCTTTCAATTATTTCTATTGAAAAAAAAATTAGAACTAAACAGAAAATTTAATCTATAAACACAGGATGCAAGAGAACCAAAGAAAGGCAAATGGAGGAAATATATATATTTAAAGGTTAAGCTATTTAAATACCTAGATAGGAAAACAATATCTGTAATTCTTGTAAACTGTATCTGACACTGGGACTAACAAACAGAGGCATCACATGGACTGAGGGTGTGGTTGTGAATGGGCTCTGATGTGATGACAGCAAAGGAAAAGCCATTAAGGGGTGGAAAAAATGTACTGGAAAAAAAGAGGAAAGGGGAGGTACAGTGGGACAATTAGATCAAATGAAGAGACGCAAAATTGCAATGGAATGGAAAAAAGGGAGGAGGATAAGCATTTATCTGAAGCTTGATCTCATCAATTTTGGCTTTAAGAGGGAATGACCTAATCATTCAGTTGGGTATAGAAATTTATCTAACCCCATAAAGGAGTAGGAGGAGAAAGAGGAAAAGAAAAGGGAGGAATAGGATAGAAGGGAGGGCAGAAATACTAGGGAAAAAGGTAAGAGAAGGGGGGAAGATGTGATAGGAGATAAGATAGTAGGTGGGGCAAGTAACAAAACATAGGACTAATGACAGGGTAGAAAGAGAGAACAAAAGTATATACAGGGGAAAAAATAGGGTGGAGGGAAATACAGAGCTGGTAACCATAACTATTGTGAATGGGATGAACTCTCCCATAAAATGGAAAGCAAATAGCAAAGTGGATTAAAAAAAATAGAACCCTACAATATGTTGTTTACAAGAAACACACTTCACACAGAGAGACACATTCAGAGTAAAGGTAAAAGGCTGGAACAGAATTTATTATGCTTCAGTTGAAGTAAAAATAATATTGGGGAAAAAATAGAAAGGGACCTCACATTTGCTGATCTAAAATTATACTACAAAGCTGTTATGATCAAACCTATTTGATATTTATTTTAAAAAAGAAAGGTTGATGCATGCAACAGAGTAGGAACACAATATACAGAAAACAGTTAAACAATAATAACATAACAATTAATTCCCTAAGGCATTCAACTGTCGGAGATCACTAATTGATCAGTCAACAAGTAATTTGTTAACTACTTGCTAGGTTCTAGGCAATAAACATTGAAAATGCAAAGAAAAGCAAAATATAAATTCTCCTTGCCCTGAAGGAACTCACATTTTAAATTAGGGAAATATAAAAATAAATGTAAATATATGATATATACAGATTAGATAGAAAATAATCTCAGAAAAAAAGACATTAGCAGCAAGTAGGACTGGGAAAATCCTCTTGGAGAGAGAATTCTAGGTGAGTTTTGAAAAAAAACAGAGCAAAGCATTTCAGGAATCAAGGTCAGCTAATGCAAAGGTACAAATTTAGAAGATGGAGTATTGTGCAATGAATTTCAAGTGGGCTGATGTAGTTGAATGGTAAGATGCCTGGAGGGAAGTAAGTATGAGGAGGCTTAAAAAAGTAGGAAAGGACCAGTTTGTGAAGGATTTTAAATGCCAGATAGAGGGCTTTTTGTCTGGAGATTCATTTTCATTTTTTTACTTTGGGAAATTCATTTTGCACTGCAAATATTTGGTATTACCCATCACATTAAGAAATAGAACTCATTACTCCCAAAGGGAAGAAGTAAAACTTAGAAATTCTGGTCTTTAGAAAATGTACACATACATACATATACATATTTGCACATACATTTACATATATATATATGTTATTCAAAAATTATGTAGGTAGGTACCTACAAATATGATAGGTAAAGGCAAGGGGAGGGGAATCATTGAATGTTAAAGAGATATACTCGTGAAAAAAAACACTTATGTGAAAAAAATTCCTCATGCGAACCAGAGCAGAGAAGTATGATGGAGATTATTTGGATGACTAACTATCTGGACATTTGTTGGCATTTTTTTTTCTGCCAATAACGGAACAAGTAATAACTTCTTGACTTTTACTGGTCTTTTCATCTTTTGAAATATAGAAGAACCAACAGGCAGAAATTCTATTCTAGGTCTTATTTTTATGTATAAATATAACTTGGTTTGTGGGAGTAAGTAATAGGAAACCTGGGACAAAGTAATAAATCTTCCTTGAATTTGACAAAGAAAGGAGGAGAAGTATAACCTTAGTATGACAAATGTCCTAGATTTGGGGTAAGTAGATTTCAAGGGGTTTAGAGAAAAAAAAAATTGATAGAATGCTATAGACTAGAATACTGTAAAAGATATCAAGATAGGAGAGAAGGGAGATGCTAGTTAGTGATATCCTGAAATCATATTATCTTTTTTTTTATTTGTTAACTAGAAAAAATTTTATTTGATAAGTAAAACAGCTTTTTAAAAGACATTTCCTAAGCATATTTCATGACCACTTAACATTATTGTAAAGATAGAATAACAGAGATTTTTTTTTAATTTTATTTTATTTGCAAAATATATGTATGGGTAATTCTTCAACATTAACCCTTAAACAGCTTTTTGTTACAAATTTTTCCCCCCAACTCCCCACCCCTCCCCTAGATGGCAGGATATCCACTACCTGTTAATTATGTTAAAATACTTGACATGTCGAATATATGTATACATATTTCCACACTTATCATTGTTGTGCAAGAAAAATCGTATCTACATGAGAGACATATCAGATAAAGGAAACACAATGTAAGCAAACATCAATTGAGAGTATGAGAATGTTATGTTGTGGTCCACATTTCACATCCCTCTCTC